>MU188971.1:13088-48936 GCA_016904865.1 Pissodes strobi | reverse complement strand
CTGCGCAATCTTTTCATTTAAGCAACTATTTGTATGGAAAATATTTACTCGATTAAATACTTTTTACTGATAATGCAGACGCAGACATGTGTTTTCTCGAAATCATTTCCGATCCACCACGAGTCATGGCTCAACATTCAGACAGATGAATAATTGTCTTGGGGCACACCTGTGATTAGTGAACATTACATATGGATTTTTCTTGAAAGACCCCATAGTGTACTTCAAGGTATCGGGAGTTTACTTTGCACCTAAGCTATCCTAACTTCAACATCTGCCTCTTTGGAAATCAATATACATCTGCGCCCGTGACGAGTCGATGTATAAATACTTCGTTTATTATTGATATGTTCGTTGCGCCTTATAAGGATTTAAGCACCTTCTTTTAACGCAATGTCGTCGTTACTTTACGCTGTTGCAATTTTTATACAAATAAAGTATGATTACATTACGATTACGATTTTTTACTGTAAAAATACTATTTCAAATAAATCGATTTGGTCTTTTGAAATGTTGTCATAAAGCTTTTCCAATTTAGTCCTACATATTATCATGTTCAGTCAAATTGCTGCTACGGCCTAAATACATCTGGCTGACTTTAAAGTAATTATATCAAAAAGGTACCATTATAACCTTCATCCAGCCAAATTAATACATGGGCATAAGTCTTCCGTAAATGCTTCCATGAAATACCATCATGGGCGGCTACATAGATCTACTTAATTATATTTATTTTCTTTTTCAATTTTTTTACAACTTCACATTAAAGTTTGTCATAAAAGTATCAATCCTAAGAAGTACCTTAAGATATTACAATAAGTACAAATTTTAAGTCACGATACTTTAGAGTTGGCAAACCGGCTCGACGTTCATATTTAGTATTAAAATATTCAGCTGCTGTGTAGAAACGAAGAGTAAGTTTTCTTTGGTTATTCTTAAACTGGTAATTATTTAAAGATCTTATTGGTATCGAGAGGTCGTTTTATGTTTTCATATTAAGAGAATTTCTCTCAGAACCTAAAACGAGTGACTCTCACCAAGTTTCCAGACCTCGTGGGGTAACTATGAACTAGTGGCTCTACATCTACATCTATAACCCTTGACTAATGAGTACAACACGTAGTATTTAAATAAATACAGTTATATGATCATTCACATACAAAATGTCAAATCAAGACGTTAATCGACACGATTACTGCAATTACAATTACAAAAAGAAATTAATTAAAAAATTAATGCTATGCTAAAGCAAATTGGCTAAAACCGAAATTATGCGGCATTTTATGATGGTATAATCCTGCATGAAGTAGGAATTACAAGATAAGTTAGGTTAATTGTCTCAAAATTACATATTGTGAGTTGTTTCCGTGGTTATTTTAGTTCCCTTTTACACTTTGAAAAGCCCTAAATTATCCCGTTTATTCTACAAAAGTTAAGACCTCAAGGAAACTAAATGGAGAAAGTTTTGAAGCACTAAAAGAGTATCAAAAGCACTCCCAAAAGCTAATATAAACAAAGGAAAGAAAGGAATTTAATCAGTAAAGCCCACTTGCTCTAAGGAATAAATACAAATTGCATTCAAATTAGAATTCACTACACTCGTACAAGATTTTATAAAATAAAAAACTATGAAACGTAGCAATTAACATTGCTGACATACATGTTCTCGAAACAAAGTTGAAGTTCTAAAATCCACTTAGTATGAAATATTTACTTTTATTTAGGGCAACACCATGTGTGACCTCCTTCACCCTTTCCGGAAGATAATGAAATAAGAAGTTATTGCCAAACAGATAGGCTAACTTCTACAACGAGATGTGAATCTAAATTCTCGCTACTCTGCAGGAAGTTGAACTTGTTCATACCAATCAGAAACTCGGTTCCAAAATGGATGCAGGCATTATAAAAAAGCTGGTCGATAAGATCTGCTATGCACACCATACCTAAGGTCATCCAAACAATATTATAGATTATTAAAATATATGTTGAAACCTCCAACGGTAACTACCTTAGTACTACCATATATTTTGAATTTTGAGAGGGCTCCCTCAACCGACACAAGACCTGTATCAAGCAACATTAACAATATTTAGACTAATTACTCTTATCGCGCAGAATCCCGAGTGAAACTCTTTATTGAACTCATGCAAAGTCAGTGATCCAACAAGAATGCTATTTTAAGCAAACATACTAACACTTCTGTGGTTGTTTTTGCTTCTATAACACTGCTTATCTGAGTAATAACCATTAGTACTAATTGGTTTTAAAGTAGCCAACGCTCTGAAAGCATAAAATTATATTTAAATTTGGTTAGTTTGCATGATCTCTTATCGCTAGACCATGAAAAGACCTGTTAACTTGATTTCCCCTTGGTCAACACGGCTGTACTCAAGGCTTTTTTTTTAAGTTTTCCTATCTGGTCAGTACTTTAAAGGATGCATAATGCATAGTTGGGAAATTTTCATTTCTTCTTTATATGCTGAACTTTTGGGAAATGGGGATGCAGATGCAGGATCAACGTCTCTTTAGTTGTATGTGGCTCCAATTTTTACACGTGAAGAAAGGCCATTTTAGTCCCACCCTTCAGATCGCCCTTTTCCATGTCAACAGTAATAGTTACAGTGGATTTTGATGCCGTTTCTTTGATTTCATGAAAACCATCGCTATAGTCTCCCCCCTTTGTCCATTGGCCTTGTCTTCGAGTTTCTTCGGATCGTTACTACAACATAATTGGTCGCCACTCAGGAGCGTTGCTAGGGTCTCGATTCCCAGGAACTATGCCAGGGTGTATTTTACAGACTGGTAGCGGATCATTCTGCGGTGCATTGTTTACGTTTGGTTTACACTCCGATTTCAGTTTCTATTTGATTTTGAAGGCAATTGCTTTGTGCTTCTCATGTGGGCCTACAAATGATGTATCATTTGCAAAAGATTACATTTGCAGATTACATGGAAGTGCATAAATCATTAATAAAAATAGTGAAGAGTAATGGGCCCAGTATAAAGCGTTGTGGTTATCCAAATTTTATGAATCTGCAATCGTACATCTCATCATCACCCACAAAACACTGTCAGTTATGTTAGGTTATCCAAGTGAATATCGTGGGGCACACAATCGAATGCCTTTGTCAGATCGCAGAGTGTAAGAATCAAGTGATGTCCCTTATCAAGGCCCTCTATTAAACCCTCCAGCACCCTTAGAACAGTCTCCTCAGTCGACCATTTTGGCCTGAACCCAAACTGACAGATAACAGAAAGTGAGTTCGTCCCTTATTGCTTTTTGGTGGAAGAAGTGTCACTGTTGGCGTGTGGTTCATAAGCACACTCATTTTTATGGTGTAACAGTTTTATGCGCTTCTGTATAATTGATGAGATATGAGATCAATGTGAGAAAACTTAAATAAAGAACAAGAAACTAAAGAACTTGATGTGGGGAAATATGTTGGAATACAATAAATTGAAGTCTTTACTTGAGGAAAATGCTATCATTGCCCAAGAGGAGATTCGATCTATCTTGACTCGTTATAAATTAAAAAAAAATAGGCACAAAGGTCAAGCGGAATATTCGCCTCTGCGAAATCAGTCACGGGTTTCAGATTACTGATCCCCCGTATCCCTTATGGACACTAATTTAAATCAAAATAATGCACTTCAGCGGAGTTACTACAACTTAAAAAAAAATTAAGGTTATGGATGTTGGACGAAAGTTGTCCAACACATTGTGGTCCTATTGTTGAGCGGTATTATTGGTATTATTGTTGATATGTTGATCACATCTGGAAAGCTTCACTCCAAATAACTAGGTGTTCTTATGAAACTTTAGGTGGGCTTTTTAACAAGTAACGTTTAACTGTGATAGATCTGTGATATTTTTAGGCTTTAATGTAGAAGAACTACGTGTAGCCTGTGATAAGTTAAAATACAACAAAGCACCCGGCCCCAATAATATTCCACCTGAAAAATTAAAAGGGGTAATGTCAGTCAACCCAGAGTATGTCTTGGCGGTGTACAACGACTTGGCAGCTAACGCAACTTTTCCAGCTATTTGGAAATGAGCTAACTTGTTGTTACTTAGAAAAGGTGACAAACCCATAAACATCCCATCAGCGCACAGACCAATATGTCTGCTCGATGTAGAAGGAAAGCTGTACGAACACCTTCTCCTGATTCGACTGAAAGGGGAGCTAAAGCACACGGGAGACCTATCAGACCGGCAATATTTATTTAGGGAGGGAAGACAAACCGTCGATGCCATCAATGAGGTACTGAAAATTGTTCGAGATGCGGAAGCAAATTATTCAAGCTTGCACCGCAGATTGTGTTGTCATCACCCTAGACGTCAAGAACGCCTTCAATAGTACCTCATGGCAGCAAATCCTGGAAGAACTAAGAAGGAGAACCATAGACGAGAGCCTCATAAACATTATAGCCTCGTACCTGTCGGAAAGGGAAATAATCCTTGAAGCAGAGGGTGTGCTGAGGCCGAAGAAGGTCAACAGCGGTGTTCCCCAGGGTTCAGTGCTGGGCCTCACCCTGTGGAACATCCTGTACGACGGTCTGCTTACAATGGAGCAGCCCAGTGCGGCCACACTGATAGGCTTCGCGGACGATATCGCGCTAGTGGTGGTAGCCAAAGGAGAGCAGGCACTGATGAACGCGGCAAACATAGCTCTTCAACGGATTGCCAACTGGATGAAGCAAAAAAGGCTATGCTTAGCTCCAGAAAAGACTGAAACTGTCTAACGAAGAGGAGAAAGCTAGCACCTATCAACTTCGACCTCCAGGGCACACAAATAACGATCTCGAGAGCACTAAAGTACCTTGGGGTATGGTTGGATACGAAGACCACGTTTGCCGTACCGTCACAGCGCTGACCAGCCTCATGCCGAATGTGGGAGGGCCTAGAGCCTCTAAAAGGAGACTCCTGTCAAGCGTGGCAATGTCCCAGATGTTATAACGTGCGTGGCATTCCATCACAGGGCAACAAAAACTCATAGCCAAACTAGCCAAAACCCAGCGGAAGATGAACATAAGGATATGCAGCGCATACAGGACGATATCCGCTGAGGCTGCGGAGGTCATAGAGGGGGTCTCTCCTATAAAGTTTCTAATAGAAGAAAGATACCAAAAATGCTCCGGGGTAGACGCTGAAACTGCAAGGGCGAATACGACACACAAGTGGCAGGAAGCGTGGAGGCGAGGAACGAAGGGACGGTGGACGTACCGCCTAATCCCAAATATAGATACGTGGATAGAAAGGCCTTACGGGGAAACGGACTACCATCCTAACGCAGGCCATCTCGGGTCATGGATGTTTCCGAAAATATTTACACGACCGCCATAGAGCGGAGACCGAGGAGTGCCGGTACTGCGGATTACCAGACGATGCGGAACATACATTATTTCTATGTACAAGGTGGAACGATGTTCGACAAGAATATAGTAGAGGCACCAACAGAGCATTTAACACGGTAAACCTAGCAACAGATCTTGTATCTGACAAGGAACGATGGGAGCGTGCTTACCGAACGGTCAGAACAATTATAGGGACCAAGGAGAGAGAGGACAGAAGATGATTGAAATCAGATAGTCCATCACTGAAGAAAGAATGCTAGCTTGAGCAGAGAGTCTACGCATGCGGTGCCGAAGTAATGCGTGAGCGGTTTCCGACATCGTATGCTGAAACAGAGGGAAGGGTTTTAGTCCAATAAGGCAGACACTACCCGGGTCAACGATGATGACCAACTCGGGTGTCTAGATAGAGATTGCCTAATCCTCTAAAAAAAAACAAAAAAAAAGTGGGCTTTTTATGGTGGTGGCACATACACTAAAGGGGGATGCTATGGCACTCGAACAGCGGTGTGTGTGCGTGGAAACATCTGCGGTGAAAATATATTTATAACAGGGATACCTTGGCCATATATCTACGGTGTTCCAGACTATCCAGATCCCGGGTCAACTCCCGTTCGCCGACGAGACCCACAGCTTTCTTCTGAATGGAATCGAACAGCTTTAGGGTGTGCGTTGGTACAGCACCCCAGATGTGTGAGCAATATTCTCAGCAAGGTCTTATTTGTGCTTTGTAGAGCAACAGCAGCTGCTGCAGTGTATACAGCTTTTTGTTGCCAAATAGCACACCAAGTTTCTGCGAGGCTGATTTTGCGATGTTAGCAACGTGATCATGCGAGGACATATTGCTGTTGACCGAGACACTGCTTAGTCCGATAGACAAGGATGAAGGAATGGTCGATAATGCTATAATGAAGTCAGGGCACGCCGGCGCCGGCCGTATTGGCTTTGTTGGTAAACGTGGCTGCTTGGGTTTTTGCTGCATTGAACTGGACCAAATTTCTGTCACCCCAAGTTCGAACTTTCTCCAGATATTGATTAATTGTTGTAATCTGATCCTGTCTGCGGTGATACATTTCAGTCGCTGGTAAAGGTTTTTCTGATCCAAATTGAGAGACTGGCGAAGGTATTGAGCCCTGAGGCACTCCCGCATTAATGATAAATGTGTCTGAGGTGTGTCCATCAACTGCAACGTGCAGAGATCGGTTCTTAAGGAAACTGACAAGCCAGCGACAGCGGGACGCTGGCAGTCCGAAAGACGGCTGTTTGTTGAGCAATCCGTCATGCCAAACTGTCGAATGCCTTCGAAATATCCAAGACAATCGCTCGAGATTCTTCATAGTTCTCAATTGCCCTTTTCCATTTATGAATGACATAGGCCAATACATCTCCTGTTGATTGCTAATTATTCAGTTGGTGTCGAGGTACTTGAGCAGTTGCTGATTGACTACTAAAATATATGCAATCTCCTGCAACATTTTGCTCTTCATTAGTATGTTGTATAAAGTAGGCTGAAATAATCCTGATCATTAATGCAAACTTCCTAGAGTGAATTAATACATTGAGCAGTGGTTATATCAGATCAGGTCTTATCGCCAGTCCATGAAAACACTATTAACTTAAGATCCCTTTGACCAAAGGACTGCTGCATTGATCTCTTTTTTGAAAGTGTTTCTCTCTGATCATTACTTTAAAGATGCACAACAGTTGAGAAACTTTTATTTCACTGAACTTCTAAGAAATGCGGCGGCAGATATAGGATGTATGTTGTATGTGGATCCAAATTATACACGTGAAGAAAGGCCAGTTTTATCACTTCCTTCAGATCACCGTTTTCCAGGTCTCCAGTAATAGTTACAGTAGATTTTGGTGCCATTTTTTTTTCATGTGAAGAAAAGCATCGATATGGATTTCCTCTCTTTGTTCATTGGCGTTGTCTACCATATTCTAAGGTTCATTGCTAGAACGTAATTGGTTGTTACCAAATAGTATGTTGCTACTGTTTAGATTTCCAGGAGCTTTAAAATATTTTGACTGACTAATGAGTGGATCATTGTCTCCATTTTTTCGTAGTCTCGGATATTCATTTTTATTTGATTTTCAAGAAAATCGCTTTTTGCTTCCATAAATCACAATTTTCGTTTAATAAGGCATTTTTTTCCATCTAGTTCCCCTATGATTATTAAATATTTTATTCCATCTCCTTACCTCAACATAACTCCAATGGTATTTTCGGCAACGTGTTTCAATAACGTTCTTTTTAATTCAGCTGCCTAAACCAAACGAGCTTGGTGGAATGGTTCTACATATTTTGGGCATTTCACCACGTTTAGTACTACCCGTTCATGACAGTATTTACATATATTTTCGGCGGTATTTTGTACTCCTGTCCAACAGGTAGGGGACGAAATCATCAACTTTTAGGCTTATATTTTAACAACATAATTTTCGTTGCAAGCCTTGACAACATGTAGCTTTTTTCAGTGCCTTTTAAATCTATCTTACTGGCCCCTTTATCGATTTCAAATAACTGCCAATAATAATACTGAGTTCCATTTAATTGAAAAAAACACCGAAGGGGGCATTCGCTCCTTACACTATGGGTGCTTTATTTAGTTCCATTTTAGCAATGTGGGAATGTCTGTTAAATCCAAATTACTTAATCGTTAATTTCTTTAATGAGCAGTAAAGCGGGCTAAAATCATAATTGTACATGATCTGATACACTAATTGGAATAAGAACGTTTTCTCAAAGTTCGTTTTCTGATGTAACAGATACTTAGCAAATTTAAATATAATCTACGAAAGTCAAAAAAATATTTAAAGAAAATAATATAGCGGATTAAATTTATGAGTAATTTTTCACGCCACTAAATCTGATATAAAAAACGTTACGTGTTTTTTGATTGTCTTACGAGACCGGTACACAATCCCTTGAGAACAGGCGATCAAGGGCCAATAGGTAAAAAATAGTCCCACGGATAAAAGATCCGTTAGAAAGGATGCATGTTTGTGCACTTGTGAGAGTGGCTATCCTGTATCAATTCTCAACAATAGGTAAAGCTTCTCACATGTAATCGTTATTATTTGATTCAACATTTAAATTTCGAGAATTTAAGCGATATAAGAATATCGCTAGTATGCATTTTGTCCTAATACCATCTGCCCCTAGGGAATATTTAGAACACCCCCTAAAAAGTGAAAACGAAAGTTACAAAGAATTAGTCAGTTCTCACTTCAGTAATCTGTCACTTAGCACTTAAGTTCTCTGGGAAAATACGTGTAACTTAGAAAAGATATGGCATAAATCCCCATCTAACTCAGGACATACATATTTACTATGTAGTTGATTATCAGCATAAAGAAGAATAAATAAATATTTTTTTTTACTTATACCCAACTGAAAAAAATTTTAGAGCAACGTACCAAATGAATGTTGTTTATGATTTTGAAAATTTTATTTAATATTAAATTAATTTTGAATTTTTAAATGTGTCCCTTTACCTGTTCCTAGCGTGTTAAATTTGGGTTAGTCTGCCTAAATTTTGGTTAGTAATCTCATCCAGGGCTATAGTCAACTTGACCCTGGAGCAGAAAATGTGTTAAATACCCTGACATGTACTTTGTTTTATGGAAATAGTGACGAAGTGAAGTACTTTTCAGAAAATTTGAGCTTGCCTGATTTTCAGTACGGGAACGCATGAAGTAATATTCTGATGGTTTGTCTGAATTTTTGTTAAGAATATGATTAATAGATCTTCAGAAATGTAAATTTGTCGTTTCATTAGGGAATTTCTTTGGGCCAATCTCGGTTAGTTTGAAGATTCATATCTGGCCGACTTGTTGCTTGCCAGTTTTGCATATAGACGATATTTTAATATAATTCTTCCTTCATTGCGCTACTGGCGATTACGTCATATACCATATACTATTCCTCTAAAAGTCCAGCTGCATCCTTGTTCTAGTCTTAACTAGAATATAATCGTAAGTTCAAAAGATACTATATTTTGTAGCAAGAGTTATTAGAAATATGTCGTATACTAAGGGCAGAAAGACCTTATAATGAGCCACAAATTAAGGCCAAGAATGTTATTGAAAAATGTTTGGTATTTGGAAGAAAATATTACCTGTCTGGCTTATGGCATAAGGTTAAAATTAGACAGAGTACAGGGTGGCTCGAATTCGAGTCTATGCATGAGGAACTCAAAAACCGTAACAGATACAGTGTCGGTCAAATTATTTTTTTATATAATTTTTCTGATGGTATTGGCGTTATTAAGGTGAATATGTGTATTAATTTTCTTTTTAATTTAAATTTTTATTTTTTTTTTAAATTACTTATTTTGCTTTGGCGTAATTTTACGTAGCTTAAGTTACTTTTGAAATTTTTATATTCTATAAAAATATTTTATTTTGTTTTCTGTGTTAAGTAAAAAATCAAAACCAAACCAAAAATTAAGTAAACAGGTTCATTTATTTTTTACCCCAAATCAAAATAAATGATTAAAAATAAAATTAAAAAAAATTCAAAACGCATATTCATATTAATAAGCCAATATCATCTGACAAACCAAAAAAAAAATAAAATTCGTATTTAAAAAAGAAAGTTGATGATGGCCCCTTGAAGAGGAAACGTCGAATTCCAAACTGGATACCACTATTGGATAGAGCAGAAAAAGTGGCAATTCAAAAGTGCAATTCAATTTGAAATCCGTTTTTAAATAAGCTCGGTAAAAAAATAAAACGATTTGTCAATATTTCGGCTTTTTTCGGATATATCCGGAAATACTCGGAATTTTAAAACTTTCTAAACGGCATATTGTTAGGCATTTAGGTGCTCAAGTTTGCCCTAATTTGACTGACACTGTATCTCTTACGGTTTACGAGCTCCCCATTCACAGACTCGAATTCGAGCCACCCTGTACACCAAGTTATTGTAGCAACTGCAGTTCTTCATAATATTGCGAAAGATATAAATAAAGAAGAGCCGCCTTCAACTGAGGACATTAATGAAGAGGAACTAAATTATTTAATTGCTATTAGTGAAGTAGGCAATGTACCAGAACCGCAAGAAAATGTTAATGCCAATAATTTTGGATATCAATTAATTATTGATTATTTTTCTCGGCTTTAATACACTATTTCTTCCATTATTTTCTTAAATTGGAATTTATTAGTTTTGTGCAGAATAGAAAAGTTTTATTAGGTTGGAAAATGTTTTATTATCATAAAGAACCATACACATTAACTTAAAAAATATCAAATGAAAAACCAAGAAAAAACTTAAACTAAATTACATAATATTAAAAAATTAAATTATTTAACCTGTAAAGTTTTTATATAAAAATAACATTTCTTAGAGATCAGTATGCATATTATGTAACGGCAAATAAAAAAACTGCACTTTCCAGATTAATCTGAAATTCTAACAACTGAAATTTAAAATTTCTTTTAACTTCAATGTTAACAATTTATCTGCTAATTTATTTTTCTGGAATTCTGCTCTTTTTAATTTTCTATCCGGGTATTGATCATATTTCTCTGCTATTTCGGGTCTTGTTAAAGTTTTAACCTGCAGTGTTGGTCGACGTCTTGAAGCAGGAAGTGATTTACCTATTTTTGTCTGTGGGATTTGTCTATTTGCTTCTATAATGAAAAAACAAATAGATTATCAAATATGTAATATAAATTTGTCATTTTAGATTTTTATAGTTTTTACGTATTATAATGAAATGAAAATGAAATTTCAGGCTTTGAACGATTTTCAAACATTTTCATGTTTGGTGTAAGGGATTTCTTTAAATTAGCTGGAATGTATTCCTTCCATGTGGCTTCTCTTTAAAAATTAATCTGGTCACCAACAGCTATATTTTCTGGAAAAAAGTGATTTTTTATTTTTTATCTAAAATTATTGCATGTAATGTTTGTAAATCAAAGGTGCAATGTTACGACATAGCAGGTCACTCTTTCTAATCCATTGGCCTCTACTCATAATTATGAGATGAAATATGCTATGACTGCCAGCCTTTCTCTGCAGCTGGCCTGCCAGTTTCCTTATGAACCGATCTCTGCACGTTGCGGTTGATGGACGCATCTTAGACACATTCACCATTAACGCGGGCGTGCCTCAGGGCGCAATACTTTCACCAACTCTGTTCCTCATCTATATTAATGACCTGCTGACCGAAACGAATAATCCTGTTTACAGTTTTGCAAATCACAGTACCCTTGACTCCTATTTAGTTCAGAAAAACCTTTACCAGCGACTGAGACTTATCATCGCAGACAGGAGCGGATCACAGCAATTAATCAATACCTGGAGAAAGTTTAAGCTTGGGGCGACAAAAATTTCGTCCAGTTTAATGCAGCAAAGACCCAAGCAGCCACTTTTACCAAGAGGGCCAATACGGCGGGCTCTGGCATCATTATAGCAGGATCGATCATTCCTTCATCTTCGTCAATCCGACTACTGGTTGCCTCGGGCAACAGCATAATGTCCTGACATGACCACGTTGCTTACATTGCAAAATCAGCCTCCCAGAAGCTTGGTGCGCAATTTCGCAACAAAAAGCAGTTGCTCTTGCTCTACAAAGCACAAATAAGACCGTGCTTAGACTAATGCTCACGCATCTGGGGTGCCGCACCAAAGCACACCCTAAAGCTGATGGATTCCATTCAGAAGGCAGCGACCCGGAGTTGACCCGGAATCTGGATAGCCTGGAACACCGCAGACATGTGGCCGAGATGTCCCTGTTTTACAGACACTTTCCTGGCGCACTGCATCGCTGTGTAACTCACTCCCAGGATATCTGTTTCCTTCTAATTACAACCTACAACTATTCAATTCAATTCATGCCAATTAACTTCTTCCCACAAACATCGCTCGTCGATCGCCATAGGTGTGTGCCACTGCCATAAAAAAAAACAAGAAAATCGCCAAAGCAGCAAAACAAAAGCTAGGAACACTTTCTAGAGCAAAAAAGTTGTATGCATCTCATCAGCTCTTACTGCCTTATAAGGCCCAGATAAGGCAATCTCTGGAATACTGCTCCCATGTGTGGAGCTCGGCACCCAAACACTTGCTCAAGATATTAGACTTCATAAAGAGGAGCAGTCCGTCTTGTGGATGGCCCAGAGTTGACTAAAGACCTTGATAGCCTTGAACGTCGAAGAAAAGTGTCGAACTTATCTCTTTACTATCGATACTACCAAAAGAATATTATTTGATACTACTACGGAAGGTCTTCGAACGAGCTGGCACTTATGATTCAGCCCGGAGTTGTGCCAGACATAAGCACCCGTTAGACACAAGCTGCTCATCAACATACGATTCAGTTGCCAAACCGGACGTCGCTGATGCAGGACTCCTTTATCTGGAGGACTGCCTCGCTCTGGAATGGACTTCAGAGTAACGTCTTTCCCGAAAACTACAACCTACAGCCCTTCAAGTTCAACGTCCACGGTCTTCTCCGCTCACGCACCGCTCGTTAAGTTGTATAGAATTTTCCTCTTGTGTGTGTGCTGAACATAAAGAAAAGATAAATTATTTAACTCATTTAGGATATTTTATGGAAAATTTTCAGACCCCCTGCATATTTTGAGGAATACATTGCTGGATGTAAGGGATTCCTTATTTGGAAATTTTAAAATAACTTGCTTTGGTATGGAGACGTAAAGCCAAGAAATCTTTAAATTTAGCAATACGAAGGAGATATTTTGAAATTAAAATGATATTATTGTTAACAGAGCTCAAATAATAATAATGATAAAAACGTCGCGAGATAATCGATTGGGCTATAATATGCCCCAAACTTACCTAAATTGTCGGATTCCTAACTACCCAAAGTGGTGTAATTTTTGCACGTTTTTTGTTTCTCCTTCTATATATATGAAAAACAATAATCGATACAAAAATGTTTAATTATGCAAAATCTAGAAGGAAGGGGCTCTCTAAATTTGAAAACATTATTAAAATCTGTCAACTATTGAAGATATAGCTGATTAAAAATCATGCAAAAAAGTGGACGTCCCGTTGTTTTTTTTTTGATGATCGGTTTAGTTAAATGGTTGCAATTCAAGGTAAAAAACTGCATCAGTGAGAATTTATAATTAATTTTAAGATTAAAACATCAACGCAGTAAGTATTTCCTCCCCTAATGGTTCTCCTTAAATTTTAAGGCACAGTTTAATGTTAACAAATCTATTCGTTTAAGTTTTACTTCTAAGTGGTTGGCTAAATTTCCCTGAAGTAGCATGATTTTGTGCTCAATTCTATTTACTTTCTACCAGTACTAGTTTTTAATCTTTCACATATCTTTATATGTGAAATATTTAAACTAATACGGTTTAACCGCATCCTATTAACCCAACAAAGCTTTTATGTGTTAAAAAATATATTTAAGAAGTGACTAAATTTTAAACTTGATATTACATTTGTTTTATGCCGATTTTGAGAAATTTGCTTCTTTCCGGCAGTAAAAGATCTTTGGTTTTCTAATCATCAAGATGAAAAAGTGTGTTTTCCACCGACTGCGACTCCAGAAAATCAGTATGTAAAATTATTTGTAAATACTAAGAATTTGACACCTATATGCTTAAAAAACGAATTTAGGGTATAGAAAAGAATATGTTTTTAATATTATAAGCTTGATCCAATATTAGAATTTCTTGGGTAAATAATAAATTGGCCAGATTCTTGAAAAAGTGGTGTCTGCTGTGTGGTTGATGCTAACTTGAGAGCATAAACTGACTATTTCAAAGTTTAATGTGAAAAAAAAACTTAAAGTGTATTTCTCCTATAATATCTCCTATTGTCGTTGGTGCTTCTCTTTTTGGTCCTTCGTAGCCAACATATATTTTTTTCCATAGCCTTGACATCTTTTAACTGTCTTTTTGTTTTAACTCTATTCTGCATTACTTGCATAGATATCCTTTTTAACCAAGCGCGTTAACCTAGTTCGAGAGATACGTGTACAACGTTTGATGATGGGCGCCTGACGTCAAAATAGGTCGATTTAAGCCAACTTACCTATATCTAAAATAGCTTTATTTAGCCTGCAGAGAGCGTCAAAGATTAAAAAAAATATTTGTATTTCCTTAATATTTAAAAAGGTACAAATGGATTTTAATAATTTATGGTGCTGAGTCTTAGACTATAAAATGACATTTTCTGTTGTCTATAATTAACCAGAAGTATTATAAAAGTGACGTCATATGTAATTATATATTTTGATTTTTTATGTCATTAACGTCTTGACAAATCAGATATTGTTTCCTAGTAAAACAATGTATTTGGAAGATTTTTCCTCTCCTGCAAAATGTTGTTAGGATAAGTGGTTATGCCAGAAAAAAATACCTTCCCAACATTTATTTTAAACTGATGTTGGTGGTGGGCAACTTTAATTGCATAAGGATTTTGTAAAGTACGCCTCGTCGGTAAATAAGATTTTCTTACTAAAATTTAGATCATGGATTCTTCTGTTCCGAATAAATTTGCAAAATAAGAGCAGCTGGGGGGATCAATGGGCAGAAGCTCTTGAACTGTTTGGACGTGATAGAGGTACAATAATATTGTTCTCTTAAAATGTCATTTACGATGGTTTTAGGAAGCTTGGTTCTTCTTCAACTCTTTCCAAAACTTCGTCTTTTTTTCAACAGTTCGTGTTGTCCGCATACGCAAATTTTCGCTCAAAGCTACCTGTTTCTCGAAGATGACGTTCAATACTCGCAAATATTTGGTGATTTGGTATACGATGGTCAGGAAATCTCTCCATGGAAATAGTAACACTTTGACGCCCATTTACTTGGCAAAACCCGTACTCCAGAAGCATGTCAATCTTTTGGGAGTTCGTATAGTTATCCATATTTATCGTAATGGTAAAAGAATTTAGAAGTTAAATAGTGGCTTAAATGTTCAAACTCTGACGGCAATTTGACAACAGAAATAGTAAATGTCATAGCAACAAGAAAACATAAGAAGATACCAGCAAAGAATATTTAGTGATAACCTCTTGTTATTAATAATAAAATATCTTGCCCGAGCACGTAATTGAAAAATTTTTTTTCTGTCATAACCACTTATCCTAGCAAAATTTTGCAAGAGAGTAGAAATCCTCCAAATACATTGTTTTACTAGAAAAGTATATCTCGGTTAATGTTTTCTTTTTATTTAGTTTTTTTATTATTAATAAACGTCTTGCCCGAACCCGCAATTGAAACGTATTTTTTTCTAGCATAAAAAATGCGAATGATATAACTACATATGACGTCACTTTTATAATAATTTCGGTTAATTACAGCCGGTGTCTACGCCATCGGAAAACGATATTTTATAGCCTAAATTATACCATACATTATTAAAATCCATTTGTACGTTTTTGAAATATATTTTTTTTTAATTTTTGACACCGTCTGCAGGCCAAATGAAGCAATCTTGGATATAGGTAAGTTTTGCTTAAATCGACCTATTTTGGCGCCAGGAGTCTGTCATCAAACGTTGTACATGTATTTCCCAGACACCCTGTATAACAATTGTTTCAAAATTACCCGATAAACGACAGTACGCAAATAGAGCCCCAATTACTACTTGACCCACTACTTATAAAGCCACGTGGCAGGGCTTTGGCCTTGAGGTGTTGGTGAAACCCTACCTTGACTGGTCCCCTAAATGGTTTAAAAATATTATTTGAGTACATCTACATAAATTATTTATATAGGTACTGAGTATATAGTTTCTCTAAACAACTCTCCTTTGTTTCTTGAAAAAACGAGAATCGATTGATTTTTGCACAGAACATAACATAATTGTCTATGGTCTAATTGCCAATTAAAATAAAAAATGATATTGATTCTGTAAATAACGATGTCCACAAAGTATTGCCAAAGATTTTTGAAAATAATTCCAAATGGAAAGAATACTAAGGCAAAATCATGGCAATGGAAAGTTTAAACATACTGCGCCATGGCGCGATGTAGTGATCTACATCTATTAAAACGATCGTATTTAATTAAAATATCCGTTTTCAACAAAGAATTAGTTTCTAAATAAGTTACTCATTTTAAATTTTGACCCACTCACCATTTTGTCTTCTTCAGCAAATAGTATCTAATTTTTTTTTTAAATTTAAATCAGTTTGTGTTCGGAAGCAAAAGCAATTAACAAGACATTTATCACAGGTTTATCTGCTCATTTTTCTTCTTGTATCATGGAGGTATCCATGTACTTATTTATTTAGTTTATAAAATTCTTAAAAAGTCTAAGGAATTGCGGGATCTATATGAAAAATTAGTCCAGGCCAGTCCACTTGAACGATACATATAAGAATTATTTGGATAATTGGCAATTAATACAATATCCGAAAAATAATTTAAATTGACACTGATATTCTATATTGCCATTTAAGAAAATAGCAATTAATTATAATAATTAAACACTAAATAAAAAGAAAAATAATTCACTCTTTATGGATATTTCCAATATGTTTTAATGGACGTGTTTTGCTAACCTTGTGGAGTCATCGGAAGGACTTAATAGAATTTTAGAACTGATTTACATTTGGAAAAATATTTCACAGTAGTCATTAGAGAACCACCAGGATGCCGGTGTTCCTTCCGCATAGCTTTCAGACTAACACGATGTGCTGAATCTGGCTCGATGGGCGTCGCGCCAAAGATTCTGAATCTTGCCGAAGCAACGGTGGAGCATACCGTAAGTAGATGGCATGGGGTCTCATCGTCCTCCATGCACCATCTACACTCCCCCTCCTCTGCAATTCTCAACACAGTTAGGTGCCGTCTAAGCCTACAGTGCCCTGTGTAGAATCCTACCAAGGCCCTGCACTCCTTCCTAGGTATGCACAACAACCCCTAATGGCATACATGGCTCCATGTATCATGAGCCTCTTCTGTCACATCCCCGGAGCCGTCCGCCATACCTCTTCGGTCCGACCCTCCGTCCAGACCTCCAAAGCTTTTTGGCGAACATTCTGGGCGATCCCCACACAGGCATCAGGCCCTAAATATCCACGTGCTGAACTAAAGCGTCAGAGGCCTCGTTATCCGGTACACCCGAGTGTCCTGGTACCCAAATCATCGTAACCTTTTTATGCTTTGCAAGTTCAATCAGCCAGCTCCTACACTCTCTCACCAATGAGGAGCGCGTGCGGTCCGACTTCAGCGCCATGAGTGCGGCCTTACTGTCGGATCGATAGAAAATCCTGCTGCCATCATGATCGCAAAATTTTCCGCTTGGAAAACCATATTGTGCTTGCCCAGTTGGGTGGATAATTTTCGTCCCATGGCCTCACAGTACGCACCAGCTCCAGACAGTGTTCCCATTCTGGACCTGTTTGTGAATCAGACTAGTCCATTCCAGGATCCCAATCGAAAAATGTTCTAATCGATTTGTTGATTTAGTGAAAAAAAAAATACGAAGAGTTAGAAGTAAGTCAGCTTCGTTTCCTTTCGGTAAATTTCCAAACTACAGATTGCTTCTGAGGGAAGCAGAAGCAGCATTATCAGGGGTAAATTTTAGAAAATTTTGTTCGTAATAGCTTAATGTATTAAAGTTATCAGAGACCGCGGAGAAGTCAATCTCACCCGTTGAAAAATCTCATTATGTATCGATAAATAACATTACCTGCTACATCAGTACTATTTATTCATTTTTAGTAAGCCAAATAATACCATATGGTAATTTTTCATAAATATTATATATAAAGCTTTCAACACAACATTCAACATGAATACGCACCCCCACACTTATAAACCCAAATGTAACCTATATCGCAAACCGTGCTTTGTTTGCTTCGTCACTAATTCTTCAGTCAGCATTGATAACTATTTGTCACAAATATTTTTTTTTACAATTTACGAACATAATATTATGTAGTATTAGTTGGCCGGAGTCAAATAAGTATATTTTTGAGGTTGCCAATGACTCTGAATATAAATAACCTTTTATATAGTTAGTAAATAGGGATAATAATTGGTAAATTACTCTATGGTTACACTATATCTCACGTAGACGAAAATTGACAGACGTCAACTTGACAGGTGCCACGCCGTAAAATTAGCCTAGCCCAAGGAGACAAAATAACCAAAGTAGCCCTCTTCTTACTTTTAAGTTTATACCATTATTTTGAAATGATAAGTGGACATTTACTTAACCTTAAACAGCACCAGTCATAAAATATAAGTCAGGGGAGGACAACGTTGCCAGTTCTTAGTTCCCATTACTTTTAATTTAAAAGAGTATTATTAACCTCACACATGGCCCTCCGCTCGCTTCGCTCGCTCCGGGGCGGAACCAGACAATACTAACCAAAACTAACCCAAATATAAAAAAGAAGCAAACATAACCTTAAAAAAGTCTTGTCACCGACGGGAATCGAACCCGTGGTGCCGTGTCACAAACACGCAATCGTATCACTGGAGTACTAGGGCCGTTGCAAGAACTTTACTGAAACGTAAATACATGGGTAATTCAATACGTTTGACCAACGGTGCCAGGATTTGGCAACGTTGCACTCCCTTCAAGCTTATTTATATTTTATGACTAGCGCTGTTTAAGGTTAAATGTACTCCATCAAGCTTACTTTGCCATCCACTTGAGGTCAAAAAAACGTACTTTTATTACGTATAATAATTAAATTAAACTCCTTTAATCTTCAAGTTTTAGCAGTCTATATTAAGGAATATTAACTTAATTTTATTATTTTCTCTATTCTAGTAATATGTAATGAAGCTTCATCTGGATCAGTTACGGTAGTTATCATTGATATGTCTAAAAATCCCAATAAACGAGTAGAAACAAGTTGAATTTCGAGTTCAGAATAGTCGTTGAAGATGGTTCATGACCTTTGCAATGTGACAAACTTGAAGAGCAGATGATCGAAAGGTAAAAGGTCTGATAAAAGGTAAAAAGGTGTCCTATAGGGGGAAAATCCGTTATAGGTGGCTGCATGGAGCACATGCTCGACATGACCGCATCGGTACGGTGCCGCTTTCATAATGCACCAGAATTGCAGGTCCTGGGTCCCTCGGGCTCACCTGTCCTAGTCCCAGCTGTGCGACGGGATCGATCGGGCAATCAACCAGCGCCACAAAGGGTGTTGTTCAGATTTGTTTTTCAGACATTTCAAGATCGGTTATTAATAAATTGGCAATGTGTTTAATAAATACAGCCATTAGAATAGCTAAAATAGTATTGAGTAATTCAAATATGATTTTTATAAGTAATATCCGGACTCAAAATGCAATTTCCATTTATTTTGTGTTGATTTTTAATTAAAAGTTAAAACTTAATCAATTGAAAAATTATTGGGTTATCTGTTTATTTTTTGTTGGCAAGGCAATGATAAGGATAGTATTTTTTGCTAGTGCTTTTCCTGCGCACCAATCGACCGATTTTCAACGATTTGAATCTGAAGAGGTGTCGGAGGAAGTTAAATAAGCAAAATAAATAGGAATAACGAAAAACGCATTCGTATACAAAATAAAAGGACAATATCTACAGAAATACATATTTCTAGCAGCTGGGAAAGAGCATTAAAGTAAAGGAAAAGAGCAATCTCTAAAATACTGAAGTCTAGTGCCAAATACCATTCTCATTCATCAAGTACTGAAGATTCTCTCTAGTCTAAAAAACAGTTATTCAAATAATATACTATCCTAGTAGCACTTGACCACAGCACCTAATCCATATACAAATTAATCACATCAGATTTTTCTACTTATTTAACCCTTATGCTCCACTCTGTCACAATCATGGGAGTCTTATTTGTGAGGTATATAAAGCTTAAAATCGCTTTTACTTTGTTTGCGTCCATGCGCTACATCCATTTCGTAAGTATTAGTTAAAATGTGCTTAATTGCAGTTTTGCATGCGGAATTGTTTAAAATATGCGTAATTCTACATTTTACAATAAAAACGCTAAAGTTATGTAGAGGTTAAGCTTTCATGTTGGAGTTTGGAATGGGTGTCTCAATTATAACGTGGGGGAGTCAACACGTGCAGAATTCAGAAAAAACACTGATATTTTTCGTTGCAGGAACTAAGCAAAGTTTCAACTTGGATGAGCATTCTGCTGATCCAGATAGGCGAACTTGGGCCCGATTTTGAGGTTGACAGTGACGAAAACTGAAACTGAAAACTTGGATGAAGAAGAATCCGAAGAAGGTAGCAGCGATGAAAAGCAAGGTCAGTCGATAGCCAGGAAACAGTATCTTCATCTGAATTAAAACGGATTAAAATGCAATTTAAAGGAAAGGGCATTTCCAATATGACAACATAGCCGTTGTTTTGAGTCCTCGGGGTCATTTCACCAAATATTTAAATGTGGATTTTTTCAAAATAGTGGCAGAACTGACTTCTAGATGACATTTACAGCAAACAGGCAGAAAGATTAAAATCAAATAATACTCCAGAAGACATTAAACCATTTTTTGGCATGCATGCCGTCATGGGTAGTTTAAATTTCCTAAAATTCATCTTTACTAAAACATAAAATATCGGCTTCCAATTATTGCCGATGGCATGAATCGGAACAGGTTCTATAAACTTCATACCAATTTTCATGTAGTAGATAACCTTTCGGCGTCCGAAGATGTTAAACAACTAAACCACCCATGATTGATCGAGTGAGAAAGAGAAAAATTGTCAGACCAATTGAGGGATGTTTTTGGATTGATGAAAAAGCAAATTAATTTTGTGGGGCGACCTTAATGTTGACTTTTCCAGTGTGTGTGCTGCTCAAGAATCTCTTCGGTCCATTTTCGACTCTTGGTATAATCATGCATATTAACTCAACAATATATAAAACTAGTTCTAGTACTATAGCACCTATCAGCACCTATGTCTAACAACTGACTGGGTTGTCCTCTCTGATGATGTCTATACTGAATTTTCTAGATTTATAAAAACCTTATCTACTCCGGTGTTCAAATCCTTTCCTCTAAGGCTATCAAAATTTACTATAAACCCTGGTCAACTAAAGGCTTACGCACACTGCAAAGAACATGCGTTCATTAACTCACCTAAAATAATTCTTGGACAGAGTTTTCTTCCATGATTACGTGAAACTTTGGAGAAAAGAATATCATAAGACTATCAGAGCTGTCAAGGACCTTTATTATAATGAGAGGCTGGCTAAATCCGGTACGTTGCTAAAGAATCATGGTCTATTGTGAATGACTTAAGGAATAAGACTTCTTCGTCTAGCATTATTGCTAATTCACCTGAGAGCCTAAACAATTACTTTGTAATTGTGGCTAAAAATGTAACGAACGCCATAACTCCTTCTCATGATCCACTTGCATATCTCTCTAATGATAATGTGCATGTACACAGTTTCTTCTTTACGCCTGTAGCATTTGCCGAGCTTCGCAGTGCAATCAAAGACAAAACAAATCCTCATCTGGAACTGATGGGCTTACTCGGAAAATGTTCTCAAACCTGCTGGAATGCACCTTAAACCATCTTACTACTTCAATTAACAAGTCATTCCAAAATCGGGTTTTTCCAAACTGCCCAAAAGACGGCAATAATTATTCCTTTGCATAAAAGAGGAGGTAAAGACCAAGCTTCGAACTATCGCCCAATTGCACTCCTTCCCACATTATCAAAGATCATTGAAAGATTGATTAAAAAGAGGCTTCTATATTTTCTCTCTAAATATAAAATATTTAGTACCCATCAATTTGGATTTTTAATTAACAAAAGTACAAATGATGCTGCTTAGCTCTTTAATTATGTATACTCCAACCTGAACAACCATCACTCTACATCAACAATTTTCTGTGATTTCTCTAATGCTTACGATTCTGTAAATCATAATATCTTAATTAATAAATTGCAGTACTACGGAGTCTCAGAGGAGTGCCTTTTAAATGGTTTAAGTCGTATCTTAACAACATAAGTCAGCTTGTGAGGGTTGATACGTCGAAGTCTTCTTGCAAGCCAATAGGTTATGGGGTACCCCAGGCTCCAGTAGTAGGCCCTATTTTGTTTCTGCTGTTTATCAGCGACATTGCTTGTCTGGACTTTAACGGTAAAGTCTGTCTCTTTGCGGACGATACTAGACTCACTTGGAGCAACTCGGATATTACGGCGTTTCACAGAACACTATCTAGGGATTTAATCGCCATTAGATCATGGTGCGCGCATGCGGTTCTAATCTCCTGTGCCTCAACGTCTCTAAAACTAAAGTTTTGTCATATAAAAGTAGGTTACAATCTTTTGTATTTAATATCACCACTATTGACGTCGTTGAATCTGTGAAATTCTTAAGGTTTGTTGCAGACAACCATTTAAAGTGGCACATCGATGTCTTATCAAAAAAATTAAGTTCTGCCTGTTTTGCGCTAAGAACGGTTTCTACGGAGCTTAACTTGTCAACTGCTGAGAACAGTCTATTATGCTCTCTTTGAGTCGCCTCTCCGATACGCTCTTCCATTCTGGGGTACGTGTTGTGCGGCTCAATTTGAGCTTATTTTCAAACTGCAAAAAAGAGCTCTTCGATACTGAATGAGACTAAACAGTAGAACTCACTGCCAGGATTTCTTTAAAAGACTTAAAATATTAACTCCTCCTACCTTATTCATATTTGAATCCGTTTGCTTAATCCGCAAGCACATATCTGCTATTCCAGAAAGGCCATCTCACAACTATCCACTTAGGAATACGGATCATGATCTATATTTGCCAACCCCACGCTCAGAGTTAGTTAAAGGCTCTATAATGTACAATGCAAGAAAAATGCACAATTATCTGCCATTTGAAATGAAATCAATAACATCTTTTCCCGCATTTCGCAGAGCTTTGAGATTATACTTACTGGAGAGAGCCTTATACGCAGTTAGCCACTTTTTTATTAATACTTAATTTTGAGCATCCTACATACTGGTTTAATGTTTAATGTTTGGTGTTTAGTGCTTAGTATTTGATGTTTAAATGGTTAAATAGTTTGATATTTAATATTTTCTATAATATTTTGACCACATACAATTTGCACAATTGCATAAAGTTTGGTATAGTTAGGTTTTTCTTTATCTTTTTATTGTATGTTTCTATTTGTGTTTATATGTTTTGTATGTGTTATACTCTAGATCTGTCTACAAATTGTGACATTTTTTGACAATAAAGCATTTTATTATTATTATTGAACAAATGATCTCATTGTCCAGTGTGACATTTTGCCAAAAATTAGCCAAGACCTCTGATCTTAAAAACTTTGTTCACGTCAAGGGCCATCGGTCGTTCTGTATTTGATAAATGCTTTGTCACAAGGAAGCTTACCGACATTAACTCTGCTTGGTAAATTACTGGAGCTAAAAATAGAAGGCACAGGGACGATAATATCTAATATAATAAAGGGATGTGCTTTCAAAAAAGATGCAGAGACGAAAAGAAGCCAGGCAGAAGAGTATGTCAAAAGT
The DNA here is from genome assembly GCA_016904865.1 of Pissodes strobi. Taxonomy (NCBI): domain Eukaryota; kingdom Metazoa; phylum Arthropoda; class Insecta; order Coleoptera; family Curculionidae; genus Pissodes; species Pissodes strobi. The sequence continues at coordinate 25,152 of MU188971.1, read as the reverse complement.
AACAAAAAAATATGTACAACAAAATGGAAAGACAATAAATCTGTTATTATCGTTTCTACAGCCTTCCTGAACAAAATGTGAAGAGGTGGGATACAAATTAAAGAAAAAACATGCAGAAATGTTATGTCTAAATGTACATAAAATGAATACTGAAAAAATTGGTGGAGTCGATATTTGTGACCAAATCACTGAATGATATTATTAAGCCAGAAAATAGACATTTAAAACTATTCTGCATTTATTTAATATATCCATAGTTAAAATATATAAATTATTACAAAGCGAACAAGTGCAAGTCCGAAGATATTATGGACTCTTTGGAATCTCGTTTAAGTTTGGGAGAGTTTTAAGTTTGTAGCACAAAAAAGATGGAAGATTAGAAGAAAAAGATCCGGCGTCCAGTACTAAAAAGGCTAGATATGCTCCACTTCCTTGTGAAGACAAGAGATTCGATGGTTTAAATCATTACTCAATTAACGAAAAGCAAAAATCCCAACATGCGTCATTTGGAAACTTGCCAAAGTCGTTCGAGAATAAAGTGTGACAAGTGCAAGGCTTTTTGTGTTTGAACAAAAATCAAAACTATTTTTTTAAATTTCACTGTTAATGATTTTTTGTATTAAATATAATCCTTTAGAACAAAATGCGAATTTAGTCACAATTGTGCTAGTAATAAGCTGGTTCCTACATTACACAATTGTGTCAGTCCCTAAAATCCCTAGAAAGGTAATTTAAAAAATTTGAAAAAAATTGCTCTTTTTAACTAGCTTACAGACTACTATTACAGCTATTTTATGTCGTAGAATATTAACTATGTTTTATTCTATGTCTGTTGTGTATTTCGAACAACGAAAAGACATTGCTCTTCGTAAATGGAGAAGAAGTATGGAAAAATAACAATTTCGGACGACTTTAGTTGAAGCAAAATGTATTCCCTTTTTAACGATTTCTCTCCAGGTAAATACCTCTGGGTTCATTAATCTAATATAAGGAGTCCCAAACGTCTTAAGAAAGAGGGTGGGTAATGCGGGTGCGAGTATCCCGAGACGTTCGGCATCCTGTTTGGCACAAGCACGCACATGTAGGGACGCGTGGCGCTGCAGCGAAGGCTGTAAGCCACCCGCCGACGCAGGTGTGCTGATTATTATTCGCCTCTCTCCCGGTTTTCGGGGACGGGATTTCGGATGGGATTGCACAGGGATGGATTGAAAAATAACCGTAAATATACGCAGCAAATACTAATCGTAAAAATGGTCTTAATCACAACTATATAATTTAAAATTTAGACTCACTATATTTCAAAGGCAAAACGGCCTGTGTTTTATCAATACCAATCCCCCGTTTTCTCACTCAAGTGCCAGATTTTGCTTCATCCAAGCGTGTCGTCAATGGTTACATTTAAAGAACTTGGTTAACTTTCAGACTGGAGCTTCCTAATAGTGAATTGAAGATATTTTCTTTTTTAAAGAAATTGCATCATGCTAAAGAGACCAATATGTATTAGCCATTATCCTTGGACGAGATATGGATATTCAGCAAGAGCTGTAATAGAAGAGAGTGGCAAGATGAAAGTAGGGTAACAAAGTGTAAGTGGTTTTGAAGTTACTAGTTTTTGTGTTGTGCTCTACAGGCAGATGATGAACAGAGTTTTAATAAAAATACAACTTTTATGTTTAAGTGAAAATAGATGGTTATTTTATGATCGACAAAATTTAAAACAACTCCTTTATTCTTCTTCTTTCCACTTCTGCAGCCTGTCTCCGTCCACTCCTCGACATAGGTCAAACTGAGCCTTCCGGAGCCCATCCCGAGGCGCCATAATATGATTCTTAGTGTCCACCTTTACAATATGACCTATGCATTGCGATCTCATTTTTGGGGTTTCTTTTATTATATCCTTACCCTTTATACTTCTTCGGATCAGCTCGTTTTTTATTTTACCTCTCAGACTGACACCGAGTATTGACCGCCCTCCCCCCCTTTCCAGTGCTCACTCCATTACTCGAAATCTGCTGGCATCTATTTGAATGATAAGAACCGATTTCATCCCATATTCAGCCACAGGAAAAATACAAGAGCTGAAAACTGCGTTTCAAATTTATAGAGATGTTACTGTTTGTCTGAATATGGTATAATTTACCAAATGCTTCCCATGAGAGTTGGCAGTTACAAGTGATATGATGACCTAAGTAATTTTATTAGTTTACAATTTCTATTGCGATGTCTTTTATATGAATTTGCACGTTTTCTGAGTTCCTCATTTTTGTCTTTGCACAGTTAACACATTTTCAGCTTCCTGGCTTAGTTGCTGGAGGTTCAGTCTGATCGCAATAATGGTGTCTAGTATCGGCACAATGTCATTCGCAAAACGTCTAAATATGTCGCATGGATATCGATACCTTTATTTTCCCATGGGAGTCTCATGAAAATGTCTTCGAGGGCCGATGTAACTGGTTTTGCAAAAACTGTATCCTCTTGTCGAATTCTTTGTCTATTCTTATTGGCATAGGTTTTCGTTCCCTCATCGATTTTTATGTCAATGCTTTCAATCAATGATGTGTATCTGGAATCATTGGAATTGTCCATGGATTTTAATATATGATTAAGATAGATATTGGTTGTTTCACTGTTGGATACCGAGTAGGTTATGTAGCTTATGTTGGATCGGTGTACGCCGCTAAAAACCAAATCAGTGGCGTTACTAGGGCAAAATGCGGTGAAGGTAAACCAGGAATTTGGCCCTGCCCCTTCCTTTTCCCAATCCTTAGCTATTTCGTAAAATTAGTGCCTGTAAAGTGTTCTATATTATACAGAAGACAAAAAGGTGCAAATAATGTTGATAATATGCTGGCCCTTTATAAGCACCCTGATCCAGCCTTCACTCTTTTCGCCCACCTAGTTACACCACTGAACGTAATAAATTTATACTTTACTCGATAATTATAATGCGCATGTCTTTTCGCTTGAGGTATACTTGAATTTTCTATCGATCTTGGTCACTGTGTATAATAAGGTTTTTTAGAATTATATTTAGGCTTAGTACTGGCTGTTTAATTTAGGTATTATTTTATCGTCTCGACTGGCTTAATGGTTAACTAGTTCAACTTGAGTATCACTTACGATAGATATTTGATAGATTTAACTTAGATTTGATTTTGACAGATTTATTTTAGAATCGACTTTATTACTTCGAAAAGGGCACCCTAAAATGTTTAGAAAGCTGAAATAATAAACTAATAGGCCTCTAGTTTTCAATATTTGTTAAGTCCCATTTTTAAACAATAAAATGACTTCTGCTCCAGTCTAGATGTTCGGCAATTGTGCAAGCTCTGACCGAAAAAAGATTTACCCATCTTCTTGTAAAGTCGTTCGAATGCAACCTGTTCCAAAAAAGGCAAGAAAACCACGCCCTCAAATTATCGCCCAATTGTCTTGCTTCCAATAATCTCCAAAGTCATGGAACGTATAGTCAATCAGCAACTACTCAAGTACCTCGAGAACAGAATAATTAGTGATAACCAATACGGCTTTCGCAAAGAGAGATCGACAGGAGATATATTGGCCTATGTCACTCATAGATGGAGTAGGGCAATTGAAAACTACGGAGAATCTCGAGCGATTGCGTTGGATATTTTGAGAGCATTCGACAGAGTTTGGCATGATGGATTGCTCAACAAATTGCCGTCCTTCGGACTGCCAGCTTCTCTCCGCAGCTGACTTGTCAGTTACCTTAAGAACCGATCTCTGCACGATGCAGTTGATGGACACCTTCACCATTTTCGTGTGCGTGCCTCAGGCCGCAATACTTTCAGCAACTCTGTTTTTCCTCTATATTAATGACCTGCTGACCGAAATCAATAATCCTTTTACAGTTTTGCAGATGACAGTACCCTTGTCTCCCAATTTATATCGAAGAAACCTTTACCAGCGACTGGGACATATCACCGCAGACAGGAGCAGATTACAGCAATTAATCAAGATCTGGAGAGGGTTCGAACTTGGAGCGACGGAAATTTGGTCCAGTTCAATGCAGCAAAAACCCAATAGGTCGCGTTTACCAAGAAAGCCAATACGGAGGACCCTGACATTATTATGGCAGGATCAACCATTCCTTCATCCTCGTCAATCGAACTGCTGGGCGTCGCGGTCAACAGCAATATGTCCTGGCATGACCACGTTGCTAACATCGCAAAATCAGCCTCGCAAAAGCTGGTGCACCATTTCGCAACAAAAAACTGTAGTCACCGTACACCGCAGCAGCTGCTCTTGCTCTACAAGGCGCAACTAAGACCATGCTGAAGATTACTCACACATCTGGGGTGCCGCACCGGAGCACACTCTAAAGCTGGTGGATTCCATTCAGAAGAGAGCTGTGCATCTCGTCGGCGACCAGAAGTTGACCCGGGATTTGGATAGTCTGGAACACCGCAGACATGTGGCCGAGATATTCCTGTTTTACAGATATATTCATGACAGATGTTCTCAGGATTTGGCCCGCCTCATCCCGCTACCAGCAACGCCTGATGACAGACGGCAAGAGGGCACCAGTTTGTACAACTAGAAACACCTAGAACATCGCTTTCCAGGGACTCCTTTGTCTGGCGCGCTGCATTGCTGTGGAACTCATTCCTAGAACATCTATTTCTCAATAAATTACAACCTACTGCTATTCAGGAACCGTGTCAATCAACATCTTCGCACACACGCCGCTCGTCGAGTGTCATAGGATCCCCCTTTAGTGTGTGTGTCTTTGCCACAAAAAAGCATTTACTTAACAATATTTTAATAGCCGTTTCTGGGGCTTGGCTTAGCGTAGTAGTTTCAGTTATCATTTTATCTTCTTCTGAGCATTTGCCATCCGTCATTTATACCAAAGGTTCTCGTATTCCTTCTGATATAATATCAGGTAATTCTTCAGATTCAGAGTTTAGTATGTAGTTTCGTGGTTCCATATTTGTCTATTATTCCCTTGTTTCCCTTTCTCGTTGCGATCCTAATGCCTTCATGCTAACATTTTGTTCTTTGGTGTCTTGTAATAATTTTTAGTTTTGAGATTTTGCATCCTTTCTTATTTCCTTTTTAACAGTTTTATTTAGTTATTTATATTCTTCCGTATTCCTCTGGAGATTTATTTTTAAGTGTATAAGGTTTGAGGTAATAAGGTTTGTCAGGCAGTTCTTTGCTTCAGTCTGAGCCATATGATTTATATTAAGGTTCCTGTTGAAGTCGAAGTGGTGTAATCTATTTTCTTGTTCTCCTTAAAATATATTTCTGTTGAATTTGATATCTTGTGTAGTTGTAAATCGGAATTGTCTGCAAATTTTTTTCTCTCTGTTTGTAGGTCGAAGATAAATATCCAGGGAGGAATCTGTGGTCACTTTCTACGTATATCTTAGTTAGAACTCATTGCTACATATTGACTTGGTGTTCGAAATGATATATTAATGAACCCGTCCGGGCCCCTTTACATCAATTTTCGCTGTGTTAATTTTTAAAAGAAAGTATTTAGGCAATATAAGTTTTCTTTGGCTAAAAAGTTGAGCAGCATTTTAACTCTGTTGTCCCTACTACCTAGTCCAAAACTACCGATATTTCCTAGATCTCCTTGAATTCGTTGCCCTATTTTTGCCTACTTATTACAACGGACTAAAAGAAGAAATACCAAAGATGGGCTTTACAAAAAATACTTACAAGTGTGTTGAACAATTAGGTAAAAATGAACCGGAAAATACTTTAATCTTAGCCATGTTAGCCAATTAAATCATCGTTGAAAAGGTTCCAGATCGTTCTACTTTTTATAAACTAGAACTGATATCAAGGAAGTACAGGATGTTGAACTTCATTTTAATATTATAAAAATGAAGCCTCTTGTATATGTCCATACGCAGAATCATCTTCTTCAATCCAACAGTGAACTAACTCATCAGTGTTTGAATAATTATTACATGAGAGACATGAGTCATTTGTCATTTGTTTCTAGTTTTTGGAATCACATTTTTTTACATTGAAGGTCGTCGCTGAATCTTATAGATTGTAAATTAACGCCTCTTTTGAAAAATTGGTGCATCAGTTAGTTGTAGATTGGCTGTCATCAATACATGTTTCTCTTTATAATTGGAAATAAATTGCACTTTTATATTTTTTCATAGTGATATCAGAAAATCACGATCTTTCTTCACAATCGAACTGGTATGTGGTCCGAGATTGGACATTTTGGTATTTATGTTTCTTATTTACTCTGGAAACATTTCCATTAAGAACGATAAATTATTGTAACATGTAAGAAAGAGGGGTTTGAAATACACTTTATTATATATAAAAAGTACTCTGTTAAATTCACAGGGTCTAATTGAAGGTGATATTTAAGGAAAAAAGTTCCATATGAAATTGTATTCTTAGAATTTGCCAATGCATTACGTCCCTGTACATTAGAAAGGAAATCTGTGCTTGCATATTGCGGCAGGTGATGAGAACCGTTACACGTCATCCAGTGATATTTTCAGCCTAAACCTTCTTTGCACTAATTTTACACATGTGTTCCCGATATTCCATTCATAGAAGGGATGCTGCCTTTAAATGGGAGGAAGGTGCAGTCACCCTTATTTACAATATAGAATCAACTACAATATATATACACATATAGGTATTATATTTGGGTAGTTGAGTGGTCTATATTTAGCGTCGACTAACTTATATAGGAATTAATTCATTTAAGTCGGAGGCTTGCAATTATAAAAAATGGGTTTATTAGGTACTTATTTTTAAAAGCTTAACCAACTTGATATGACGGAAGTTTCGAAGTTTAGGTTTATTTCATTGTACCATGTGCTTAAACTATTTCCTCAATTAAAAATAACTGCTATCGATAAATTTTTGGAAAATTCAAGCTGATTGCCTATTTTTGACAAAAAGAATGTGTTAACTACGTTTTTATATAGGAAATTTAGTGGGATTTCTCTACCGTAAGAAAAGTTCCTAAAAAAAGTTTAGAAATTAAATGTAGAATTAATAATTTTGAATTGTCTATCAAACTCTTCATATGTTTTTATGTTTATGTATCAAAACTTAACGATTTTCAAAATTTTGAATGTTTTATAGTTATTACGAAATACTATGATTTCTTCTCTACAATTACTTACCTGGATACCTGCTGCCTGGAGATAAAGGATTATTTTTCAATTGCAGCATTGATATTTGAAATCTGATTTTCTAATTCATCCTTAATTTCCGCTAATATTTTACAAAATGAGCTATAATATATAGTTTTGAAATACGTCTAAAGCAGATTTTAATTCATTTATTCAAAAGTGCCAGATATCTTAGCCCATTATGGTGCCAGCGTTAAGTTTTGTTACAAAAGAATAAGGAGAATTTAGCATCTAAAAAACACAAAATTGGCATGTTGCCTTGCTTTTTTGAAACATCACGTACATATTAAAATAGAAACATGCCTAAAAGCAGAAAATTCTTTTTTAATTCAAAAATAATAGAGATATTTCCATTTAAACAGTTATCTGGACCACAGAATAAATAAATTACGATTATTGTATTCACAAACATGATATTCATTAGTAAAAAATGTAATTTATGATCATATTGTAAACTACTAGGAACATTTAAACCAGTAATTAATGTCCTAAGTTTGAACTTTAACTTGAAAAATATTATGTAAACATTCAACATAAATTATAAATAATGCGAGCGGCCATCATAGGCAATCATGAACCTTAAAGTTGCAATGGCAAATTGCAAATTTTATGATGTAAATAGTCAGGGCGGACCATCAGTCCGATAGGCTTTTGTCTCTCACCTATTCCGCTCACCTACTGCAGTTCACAGGGACGTAGGAGGGGCTCTAACCATATTCTAATGTTCAGACCTAACTCGGGAAATGCAGTTCACAAGAACGTATTTCTTGGGAGATACCTGCCTAAAAAGTACTAAAGTCGAATCGACGATAGATCTGCCAAATTCTAAGACAAGTGGCTTTTAAAGTTAAACAGTTATAGTGCTTTAATGTGTTAAATAATTATCCCACGAAATAATGAAGCCTAACCATATATTAAAACACAACACCGCTCTTAAAAAACATTATTATAGTACAGGGATTAAGACCTATAAACAATTCAAACCATACCTCGACCGAAAGTGCACGCTTATTTCAGTAATCAAGTATAGTGTAAACTCATTAATTGTTTGACCAATAGACGTTGTTATTGTTTAACCGCAGTGCCTTCTTTATTATCTCTTCGCACATGACGTAGATCGATCCATAATCTGAGCTATATAACCTGCACTCCATCCAAGGCGAGGCTCACGGATTAATATTCGTGACAATATTCAACGTGAATTAGTACATTTCCACAACATTATTTGCATATTTCTGCAATTTCAACAAGCGCTCCAATAGAGCTGAGTTATCAAAGGAAGTTATGATGTAGCTCTTAGCTTCATCCAGCCAGAATCATCGTCATCGCCAAACCAGAAAAGGACAGAACCCAAACCTTATCGTACAGACCCATCTCCCTGCTACTCACCCTCGGAAAGATCTTCGAAAGAGTGCTCAACAAAAGGAACAACGCGGAGCTCCAAACACTAGGAACCATCATACCAGAGCAGTTCGGATTTCAATGAAGAAAGCGACAGGCATGCAGCTTGCGAGGATAGTGGACCAGGCAATGACAGGAAACAACGCCAAGAAAACGACAACCGCGGAATGTTTTGACTTGAAAAAGGCTTATGACACCGTATGGAGGCCATGGCTACGAAGATGCACGAAACAGGAATCGCGCCGGGCGGCAGTCGCGAAGACCGTCATGAGCTACCTAGAGGACAGGACAAAACAACGCTGATCAACGGGACAGAATCAAGTACACGGACAATAAGGCAAGGACTCCCCAAGGAAGTGTGATATCGCCGACCAATGATGTGCCAAGAAAGTAGAACAACCAGACGACTACACATCATTAACGCAGCAGGTGCCTGCAACACAGCGAATAGAACAACATGTCAGGCAGATAGCGAAATATTTCAAGAAATGGAAGCTGAAGAAAAACAAGACCCAAACGCAACGTTTCAACTTCAACCAGAAGCGCAGGAGAGAGAAGACCCACATCACGATTAACGGGACACAAATCGAGGACACAGACACAGTCAAGTACCTAGGAGTCACGCTGGACGCAAAACTGACATTCAAGGACCACATACAGGGCACCAGGAGAAGAGCAGGAATAGCAGCAAGTGCAATATTCCCATAAATCACGCCGCAGTCAAGACTGGACAAGGACATCAAGATCAAACTGTGCACCTACGTCAGGCCAATAATCATGAACGCCGCGCCGGTGTGGAGCTCCGCAGAGAAAACCAACAAGAAAAAGCTACACACGCTGGAACCGAAACTGCTACGCATAATAATGAACAACAGATGGGAGAATTTCAAGACGACAACACAACTATACAGAGAAGCCGGGACAAGACCGCTAGACCAGAGTCTACAAGATGCAGCGACGAAATTCTTCAGGTACACGATGAGGACGCAGGAAATAACCAGGAGCATAGAAGGATGACCAATGACCATAGAGGAGATGACATTCAGGTAAATCCACAAAATGATACACGAGGTGATGCTCTGAAAAACCAGGACACCTGAGAGCGCGTCTAAATTTGAGATATTTCAGAGTTCGACGAGTCAGACTTCAGATTAACCGTATAAACGTTCATTCGGGTAACTTTTAGATACCTACTTAGCATTTTCCTGGAAAACTTCTAAGAGTGATGTTTTCGAATTTGGCATGGCTTTAGGCCACACTTTGGGGCAGCCGACAGTGAACTTTATTGTTTTTAACGATTCGATTTTCATTTCCGGGTTATTACGTCCATGTGCGATTTTTCAAAAAAAAAAAAACGTGCAAACTGTCGAAAAAACGAATTACTTTTAATGACATTTTCTGGACACATTCTTTTTGACGGTCTTCCAAACCCTATTGAAATTCAGGATAAATAGCGAGTATTTTTTTGGGCGCGCATATTTTTGAAAAAGAGGTCAATTTAAGCGGGACAGTAGGCTTGGTGTACGCAGATGTGGATAAGGCGGAATTATTCGCTGAATCTGTGCAAAATCAAGGCAGATTAAACGAACATCCGGACGAGGATGAAGAACTACACGCAGACTTCCAAAAAAGACCCAGACGCCTCGAGCAAAGCCACATTCAGCCTAGATATGATGTAGCAACCTCACCAGGTGACGTTGCAAACGTCATAAAGAGGCTGAAGGTCAGAAAAGCACCAGGTACTAACAAAATTAGCAACCTGATGCCTAAGAAGCTTCTCAAAAAAGGAATCACAACCACGGCGATGATGAGACTTGTCCACTTTCCTGGCAAGTGAAAGGAGGCTGAGGTGATCATAATACCTAAATAAGGTATTACAATAAAATTGCAGACCGGTCAGTCTCATCTCAGCTGTGAGCAAGGTGGCTAAGAGAGTGATCCTTAGAAGACTAAATGACGAGTCCGACGAACTCGACAAAATCCTCTGCTTCCAATACGGATTCAAGAAGAGACACTCATCGGACCTACTACTCCTAAAAGTAATAGAAAGCATAACAAGTGGCTTTAACAACGACCAAGCGACGGAGGCAATCCTTCTAGACACAGAAAGAGCTTTCAGCAGAGTATAGCATCAGGGATTATACTATAAAATGATCTCTGCAATGCCCATCTGATGGATCTAGGTAGTGTAGTGGCACACTAGATTTGTTGTACATATCTTAGGCCTATACAAGGATATAGTATATTATGTTTAGAGGTTAAAATTGTTTAAGCTTTGCTGTAAATGAAAATGTATTTGTATATAATTTCTTAAAAATAAAGTTTGAAGTTTGAAGTAGGAAGCTACTCTGACCGGATCATCGAGATCATCAAAAGCTACCTAACAGGCAGAAAAATACACGTGAAAATTAAAGGCAATACATCCAGACCTAGGACACTTGAGGCAGGAGTACCACAAGGTTCAGCCCTTGGACCATCCCTGCATTCAATATTCACCCATGATATATCACATGCGCAAATTTTCTTGTATGCTGACAATGCAATGATACAGTTTGCCGACACCGATATGAGGAGAATAAGCACTGTGCTTTAGGAGGCAAAATATGAGTTTACATACTGGATGACACACTGAAAGATTAAGGTTAGTGAGCACAAAACGCAGGCCATACTCCTCCAAAAGAGAAGAATGGCTGCTGGACCGCACATACGAATAAACAACGTCGACATACCTTGGAGTACGGAAGTCAAGTACCTTGGAGTGCACCTGAAATGTGACCTGACATGGAAAAGACACATCCAAGCGGCAAGAGATAAGACCAAGAGAGCAATGGCTATGCTAATTCCGATGATGAGAAGAAATAGCGCAATGTCATTGAAGACAATAGCCATACCTCAATTGACGTATGATCCTACAACCTGGGGAAATGCAGAGAAAACCAGCATAAAATTGCTTTCAAGATCGGAAAACAAGCTAATTAGGATGGCAGCTGGCGCACTTTGGTTCTTGCGAAATGCGGATCTGCATGCAGACTTACAGTGGCAAACACTTTAAGATTTTATAGTCAATAAGGCTAGGCGCCTGTTCATAAGAGCAGAAAACCATGCCGACGAAGAACTGAGGCTCTAGTTCTTCTACGTATAATCCATCGGCGTCTTCTCCCAGGTATGTTGTCGGCTTTCCTCAGTATGAGGCAAGCCGACAACATACCTGGGAGAAAACGCAGATGGATTATACGTAGAAGAACTAGAAGTCCAATCGTGTGACCACACAGACGCGACCAGTGCTAACTAGCACAGAGAAGGAACGAAGTAACATCCAAACCTGCTCCCAGAAGACAACGAACAACGCGAGGCGTAATCTAGTAATCAAAGCAAGGAAAGCTCCATAAGAAGACCAGTTCTCCTCTCCGGCCTGCAGTATAGACCCTAGGGGTTAAGACACATGCCGGAACATAGCTGAGTTTTTAGTGGGTATACCACTGGTGAGTCTCACACTACCCTCCCGTAAAAGAGTA
>MU188971.1:0-13078 GCA_016904865.1 Pissodes strobi | reverse complement strand
TTCTAGCCCAGGAGGAAAAAACACAGACCGGAACATAGCTGAGTTTTCAGTGGGTATACTACTGTTGAGGCTCACACTGTGACTTTTAGGGGAGTGTGCGCAAAAGAGTTTTTTCTCAGAAGACAAAAAGGGCGCAGAATGCCAGTTGATAGGATCGACAAAACCGGGATGACAATTAGATAGGGAATTTCTTGGAAAAAAGCTCTCAAATGCTTCGCTGTTTCGAAAATGATGAGAAAATTAACTTTTGAAGAGAAATGTAGAAATATCGATTTATATATAAAAAATAGGTTTTTTTGAGATATTTATTTTTTTTATATAGAAAGTTGATCACTTGAAGAGAATTTACGTCAAAAACTGTACAAGGGGCCACTTTACAAATGTTGATACCTATAACGGATGAGCTAGTTGAATTTAGATTTTTCAACATTTGAAGTTTTGACACTAACAAGAGATATAAGACAGTTGAAGTATTTTATTTTTATTTTTTTATGTATGTGCCACAAGCCACGAAATGCTAAGGCCTATAATATAGCCGTGAGGATACCGTGACCTATTATATGACTTATACCCTCAGCGTTGTCCAAGTATCGAAACATGCGCACTTGGTGCCCTTCACGATACTTTTAGACAACGCAGTAGTACTTCCACGGTCGTTATTGTAGAACTACAATAAATACTACTTTTTAGATTATCCTGTTAATTTTGTCAGTCTTTGTAACATATTAATTCAAATAACAATCTGGCAAATTATTATTTGAATTAATATGTTACTAACCCAAACTATTTAATGAAAATTAATGAGTATGCAATGAGGAATTTTACTAAAAAAATATTACTGCAGGTACCGGGATCGATGCCCTTCGCGGCGTCTCCGAGAAACTTTTTTTTTATTTTATTAAATTTTTAATGTCGCTTGTTTGAAGTTTTCACTTCTGTCGTGTGATCTTAAGCACTTGTGTGTGATTTTTTTGTGCTGGATCTTTATCTATAACATCTGCACTCGCAGGGAACTATAATAAAACTTTAATCTTTTGCCTTGAATCGTCAAATTTTAAAAAATCAACAAATTCATTTAGAGATAATTTCTGCTTAGCCCTAGGCTTAGTTCAAATATGTTATTGCTTATTCCCAAAGTAAAAGTAAAAATCTCATAACATGTACTAACATTATTTGGGAAATGTCATCGTTTATTTGTTTTTGTTAATTTTTTCAGTTTCAGTAATATTTCTCTATTTATTATAGATATAACGCGCAGATTTTATAATGATGCATGATGAAGCTATATTGTTGACATTAATCACTATCATCCAAAGCGCGCTTCCCATGCTATATGTAATAATACAGCAACTTCCCTTTCTTCTTTCTGTCAACATCTGCTGTCATACTGATGATATAGGTGACGAAAAGGAAAAAAAATGTGTTTCATTATAAAATAAATATCTGACGAAAAAGAGGACACTAAACCGATTTAAATTTAACAAAATAGCGATAGTTCAACCGATAAACCAGCTTTGTTATATAAAGAAAAAAGAAGGAAGCTATAAAACTCTCTTTCAGAATTCGGTTCAAAGAATGGAAGTCAAAATTTGATATAGAGGATTATCTTACACATTTTTTGGAAACCATCAACGGTCAAAACATACATAAAAGTCTTCGAATCCTATCTTAAGGAATCTGCAGAAAAAAAAACGCATTTTTGTGAAAAGAAGTCGATGATACTTTATCTTAGGCATCTAGAAATGTGGAACAAAAAGAGGTCTTTTTCGTGAATGTATAACAATGCATGCTGAGGTAAAATTTATTTTAGACTGTTAAATCGGAACGACAGGTAGGCACAATGAAAGTTCTTTGCAATATGAATAGATATGTATTCTTTAAGTATTTCGCCTCATAATGTAAACTAAACTGATTATTAATTTCTAATATTCACGAATTAACTTTCCAAAATTTATACGAAAGAATGTCTCGCCTCCTCGTAATAATTTATCTCGAGTGTCCCGGCAAGACCAGTAATGAAACATGCCCTTTATTTCGTCTAAATTTGTAAAATTTATTTATATCACCTTAACATATCAGACAAGCTGCCCCTACGTCGACAATGATATTTATATGTATATGCGAATGTGTGATATTAACATGAATATTATATTGCGTTATTAAAGCTGTGGCTACTAGTTTGGAGGGTGCATATTTCTCAAGTATTTCTGATTATGCAGGATCCGATAGAACGACATTACCAACTAAAATGAAGCAGAGATAACAGAACAGAATGCAAAATATATATTTTTTAGATATATTTGTTTTTCTTTATTTAAGACAGATAATATTCTTTTCCCTCTTCTCCTTCTGGTGTTTATCCATTATCGAATGTTATCATTTCGGCGAATTACAATTTTATTTGCTGCTGCTTTGAAGAGTTCTATCGTAGATATTTCAAACCAGGTCCTCAAGTTCTTAGGTCAAGTTATTCGTCTTATCCCGACGCCTCTCTTACCCTGCAGCATGAATTTTAGCATATAAAATTAACTACTATCTACTATCCGTGGAAAGGTGGTCCGGGAATCGGAAGGTTTTTCAATTGTCATAGGCCAACGAAAAAAAAAAGATATGCTTTTTTTATTGAATAGACTTTTACGAAATGGTAAGTAAGAATCAGGTATATAAAATTAAAACTATGACAAAAAGCTAGGTTACAACCTAAGTTGTGAGAAAAATCATATAAAATAAATGAGACTAAACTAATCATTAAATTAATTATTGCATAAATCTTTACAAAATGCAAAGAAATGAGTCTCTTTTTCTGAAATTATCTGAATCAAAAATCCAAAATAATAATTTTGAACCAAATGCCTAATCGTTCTATACGTGTCCCACATCGGTAGTTCACGACGGCGACGTCCCTCCGGTGCGGTGGATCAGATTCAAAAGTTTAAAAAATTAAAGAAATAAAACAAAATTATATTAAAAAGAACTTGATTAACCAAATATTAGTGGAGAAAAAAAAACAAAAAAAAAATCACGTGTTTTAGAATGTCTAGCTAAACGTGGGACGTCGTGAATGGGTTAAATCAAAGACAATTATATATATCTTATTTGTGCTTTTTCATGTGTTGTTACATTCACGCTTTGTGAACAACAAAAATTCATATTTTTGCCAATAAAGCTTCTGACTAATTGATTTATTTTATTTAACACAATTTTACGTTGCAAAATATTTTACATAAATATCGAAAAATATTGAAATTATTTTCAAATTGAAGTAAATAGATTGGCCATCAGCTTATCAGAATTCAGTAGGCCGCTTCCAACAACAGGTATTTATTAATAATTAATCGCAAATTGTAAAGTAGACATCTTTACCACACTGTCAAAATTACCAACTGCTTATCACATTTCCCCGTAAATACACTGATTCGGAATTTTCCCATAAGGTATGTTGGATCTGGTGAGAGATACCTATTATTGTAAATTTTGTAAGTCCAAAAGGACGTGAAAATCATGTTCTTTATTAAGAAAATATTGATGGTGGGCTCCGCTGTAGTTAAAATGTAACCAGAGCTTTGTTCAGAAAAGGAATTTCATTTTGCTATAATATTTCGAAAAAATTATTTCTTAATATTTCAGTTCCTTGTTAAATCTCGAATGTAAATAAAGTATTACTGTTCTATGGCCGTGTTTCGCGTTGAGCAACGTCAGTTTAGTTGAAACAGTTTTATATCTTGCTCTTTAAAAAAAAACTTACGTTTTCACTACTTGAATTTGTAGCACCCTGTTCCTATTTCCATTCATGATGATTCCTAGGCAAGCATCAATGCTTAATCTGAGACCAATTAACAAAATATTCTATAAACGTGTGTGGTAATGCAATTCGATTTCATTCATATACTTCTAAGTTGACGCTCCAATAATAATTCAACACACTTGTGCTCATAAAGGCCCCTTGCGGAAAAGTTCTAGGGGTTTTGATTTTCTCTATTCTTTATGTTTTTTGGGGTGGTGAATCAGAACCGGAGGTTTCCTAACAAAATATCGTGGCGCAGAATTAAAAAAAAAACGCGAAAAAGTTTTAAAAAATGGTAATTTTGGCAGTGTTTTACTTATAACGCGAAAACCATCAATTTTTCCTGAAAATACTTTACTTTAAAATGAGAGCACATAAAATTTTCTATGAATTACGTTCTTCAGATTTTTTTGTAGGATGAACCGTTTGGACTCAAGCGTTAGTTGAAAATTGTCGTATTTTATTTGTCTCCCCGAAAAACCCCCCTTTTTCACTCCAAAACTAATTTAATATTAAAATATCATTTAGTAAATTCCTCCTAGTTTTAAATTACTAAACACAATGTAGACTACCATCTTCAATCCTAAAAAAGCAGATTCCAAAACCATATTTTATTTAAATTATGGGCAAACATAATTCCGTCTAACCAGGAAATGGAAAGGTGTCTCAAACCATCTGCAATCCTCACCTATCAGACAAAACCCTGCCAGACCATATATTGTTCCTACACGCGATGAGTGGTAGTGACACCATTTCCGCCCTATTTAATCAGAAAAAATTAATATTTTTAGAGTCCTGCAAAAGAGCAATGACTTGGTACCAGTTATTGAGGCATTCAAATACCCTTGCGCTCACCAGGATCAGATTGCCCAAGCAGGCAACATGATTCTCATGGCTTTATATGGTAAAGGCCGAAAGGCTAGTTTAAACGATTTGAGATACAGGCATTCCGCATTATATATCATCATTTTACAAACACAAACACAACATTGTCGCATTATCTACCACTGAAGCTACTGCACGAGAACATTAACTGAGAGTTGACTTTCAGGTAAAGCAGTGGTTATCTGGTCAAACCATATTCAATGAACAACAAAGAGACACGAACGAGAGAGGGTGGAAAAACGAAGGGAGGTCTTATGCCCGTTGCGACCACGTCCAAACCAGCACCGGACTTAATACTTTAGCGCATTTCTTGTAAATGCAAGAAAGGCTGCCAGCGAAATTGTGGATGCAGGAAGACAGACCTTTATTGCTCTCCAATATGCACAACATGGTTGTGTGAAAACGTCGAGCCCCGGATGACAGCGTTGAGATAGACGAAGAAGGGGCCGAAGAAAGAGACCAAGAACTGTTTGAAAAAGAACGCCCACACGATGTGGAAGGTGTGTTTAATCGTAAAAGCACAAGTTAATGTTTTTTCACGATTTCTCTTATTTTCCAGCTCAATCTTCGAAGCTGTTCATGGAAGAACCCGAACCTCTGCCAGGACGTTTCGCCATCCAGAAGCCTCAGCCCGGACCTTCCGCCATCGAAGAACCTCAACCAGGACTTTCTAAGAGAGAACGGCTCAAATAATATGATAATACAATAATAAAGTGATGAAGATACTGTTATTTGATGGTAAATTAGAGATTTGCAGATAAAAAGTGGATTTTTGTGGATATAGATAAATCACGCCACTTTTCAACTAGCTCTTGAGCTTGAACAGTTCGTTGGAGGAAAGAATATAAAGAATGAAATTTGAAGGGAATTTTATGTACTTCCATTTTAAATAGAGGTGATTTTCCGAAAAAAAAATTGATGGTTTTCGAGTTATAAGCAAAAGACTGCGAAAAACTAGGTACCTTTTTTTTAACTTTTTTGCATTATTTTCAATGTTGCGTCACGAAATTTTGTTCGCAAACCTCAGATTCGGATTCATCACCCCAAAAAACATAAAGAATGGTGAACATCAAAACTACCCTAAAACTTTCCCACCAAAATTACTATTTTACTGCACTCTAATTTTGTAGCTTAATTTTATTGTAACTGCGAACTGCTAATAAATCCAATGAACTGCAGATAAGTGAACTATTTCTCCACGAACTATTTGCAAACTCGGCTCATTACAGTCAACTGTTGCTGCGAACTAATGCCGTACAAACCATTTGCATGCGAACGATCCTCACTCACTCTTTTCAAGAAAGATAAGCCGGTACGTAATTCTCAGATGTATGGCATTGACCACCATTAAACTGATATGCTATAATTAAATTTTATCCAGAAAATAATAACCTCAATTTTTTAAAAAGAGAATTTTGTGAGAAAAGCTCCTAAAATCTTATCTAGCCCATCTAAAAATTGGTTACCGAAAAATAACCCGAACAAAAACCTAGTTCTTTTCTGAATGGATGACAATGATTACTGAGGTGAAATATATTTTCGACTTTGCAAATCAGAGCGACAGGTAGGTATAACATTCATTCTTTATATTGTGAATGCCTCTTTGTACCCGGTCTTTGTACAAGCAGAATGGACAGGTATTTCTTTTACTTAGCTTTTCGCCGCAGGCCTTTGCTCTAATATTACAGCAGCTGATTTTGATAAGTCAGTGCTGGAGGTTAAGGGGCAGAAGAAGCATAATCAATACGTAAAATTTTGTTTCATGTCTATTTTTTTTCCACACACATATCAACTGATGCATACTTTAGGATATAGCACAGGGCAGTTTTCTTAAAGGATATCCTAAATGATCAAGAATATTGTCAAAATTCGCTTCATTAATGGCGAAGAACCATATTGATGGAAATATTGATCGTTTTGGAGCGTATTAAAGTAGTCCATCGATATTGACAGATATTAATAGAAAACCATATTTTCTGACAATATTGAAGAACCGTTTGAACGGCTAGGAGGCCTAGTATCAATATTCTATCAATATCAGTTGCTTTTGAGATAGCGAAGTGGGAGCTACCGACCTCTCCTTCTAGTGACCAGGGTTCCATTCGGGATCGAGATACACAACCATGCTTATAGCAGCGATTATTTTGACAAAAGCAAAAAAGCAATTGCAATGCACTGAAACAATATAGACCAGACTTTACGGTTGAACAATTAAAAAATAGAAATTTAACAAGGACTGTAACATATAAACAATATGAAACGGTCAGTTGGAGTGACGGCAGATATCCCATAACCCAATGCTTGATACTACAACGATTTGATGTTCATTAAAGATCGGTTGAAGACAACAGAAACTCAACGTTGGGAGGTGAGTATTCAAGTACTTATTCGATTATGCATCTGGTATCTTCTAAATTTCATTAATAGCAATAATGATGCATAAGATACATGAGAAAAAATTTAGTAATATTCAAGGACGATAGCGACCTTTATTTGATGCTAATGTTAACAGTTATTTTGAGAGAAAACTAAGCCGGGGAATTGTTGAAATATTCGCAAAAGCCATCTCTTATTTTCTTCACTTCAACCGGCTAAAGTCGTATCTTTAAAAAAAACTCACGTTTGCACTACTTGAATTTGTAGCACCCTGTTCCTATTTCCATTCATTATTATTCCTAGGCAAGCAGCAATGCTTAATCTGGGACCAATTAACAAAATATTCTATAAACGTGTGCGGTAATGCAATTCGATTTCATTCATAAACTTTTAAGTTGACGCTCCAATAATAATTCAATAAACTTGTGCTCATAAAGGCCCCTTGCGGAAAAGTTCTAGGGATTTTGATTTTCTCTATTCTTTATATTTTTTTGGGGTGGTGAATCAGAACCGGAGGTTTCTTAACAAATAACCTTCTTTGATTGTGCCACTTGCAGTATTTTTATAATCAACATCTTCACGTCCCACGTAGTATCCAGTTTTTCTTTCAGACCTATAGTTCGAGCTTTACTCGGTTCGAATTTAATGGGTCGTTGGAATACTTTGAACCTTGATGCTAAAATTCCAAATCTATTTTCAACAATCCTGCGTGCATGCTCTGGACAACCTATAGTTGAAAATACATCCATTCATCAAAACTGCTCTGTTGTAGGACCCTATAAAATTTGGCAGTAGTTGAAAAGCTTTATTCTTGACAAACACGTAAGAGAACTTTTTACTTGTGGCCAGGAAGCTAGACCACGAGCAGTCTAGCGTCTTATGGAGAAGAAGGGGTTGGGTAAACAGCTCTAAGCTATTGAGGGCAGGCACAATAAATCTGGAACTGTCGCAGTGTGGAGGTTAATAACCTATAAGCCTCTATACTAATCTAAAAGGAGCAAAGGAGAGGGTGTAAGGATCTAAGTAGAAAATAATAAACACATTGAAATTTGCTGACGACACGGTCATCTTGGCAAAGAGTACGGAGAACTTGCAGACATTGATGAATTACATGAGGAGATCAAACTTATGATATATTATCCAGAAAACTAACAGACAACGCACGATTATTTATAAATATTCAATCATAGGAACTAACTTTGACTAAGGCTTGCGGTTTGTTAATTCTGGTTCCGTCTAGCGGAAATGTGGGCTCTGATGATCCAAATCATACTACCGTGAACTGTCAGCAAGACCAACGAAGACGAATGGATTATTAAAGAAATCTACTGAGAATAATAATTAAAATTTGCAAAATATCTTACCTTGGACATATATTACCAACCGGCAAGTGCTTCCTGCTACAAGTAATAAATATGAAGAATAGTCCTGGCTGAGAAATATAAGGATATCATTTAAAGAAGTGGTCGCCAACTTGCGCTGATGGAGTGGAAATAAAAAAAAAAAGAAGAAGATTTATCTTACAAATGTTTGCCTTTTTCTCCACCTGTATGTACAATTCTTTGGAAAGTTGAGCAGCTTCAGCTCTGGCTCCACGGTGTAAACAGCATGCTAGTTTAGTGACACTAACGAAGCTGAAAATTCTAAAAGAAAACGCTAGAGCTCTTCGACCTAGATGTCTTGGTAAGCTTGGTCGCTCCACTGGTGTTTGTATGCTCTTGTAAGTAAGGTTCTTGTTTTTCGCTGGAAATTTTCAATATCAGTGCTGGTCCATGCTACCCATCCAAACGAGTATCCAAGAACTGAGACGGCAAAAGTATTGATAGCCTTGCAGAGATTTTTGCTGTTAAGTTGAGTTTTTGCCAAACGTTTTATCCTTCTAGTAAATTCCTCTGTTAATTCAGCCTTCATTGCGCCATGTGATATGCGCATTGTTTGTTTTATTCCGAGGTACTTGTGAAAATCATCTCCCTTCATTGCCTCGATATTCTGGCCGTCTGTAAGTTCAAAGTGACCTGGAACTACTTTACCTCATACGATTTTCACTGTACGGCACTTTTCCAGTCCAAACCGCTTTCCAATATCCATGGAGAATTATTCTACATTCTTCAACATCTGCTCTTCTCTCCTGCCTTGTTGTTTTTGATATTGTATCCATAGGAAGTAGAATTTAGCTGGTGAGCTGGTGTCATAGCGGGTTCATCGCAATACAGAACCATAGCGGACTGAGGGCGTCTCCTTGAAATACACCACTTTTTTTGTATGTTTTCGGTTGTAATCCCTGCTTCATGAAGATATATTTTCGTTTGCCAAGATGCCATGGCATGCCTTAAAAAGTTAACAATGTTAGCATCAGTCTTATATAGAGAAGAATCTTTAGTAGCCACGTATGAGACACAGAGGCGTAAGCTTTTTTATAATCGATGTAAGCCATGTACAGATTCCTATGCTTGGAAGATGCCTGGTTACTGATGGCAGAATCGATTATGAGTTGCTGTCTGCACCCCGTTGATCCCTTAGCGCATCCTTTCTGTTGGTCAGCTATGATCTTGTTTCACTCACAGTGGGCATATAGCTCACACGCTAAGCAGGTTGTTATCACCTTGCACATTGTTGGGAGACACGTGATTGGTCGGTATTTGGATGAATCCTCCATGTTTTCCGGGTCCTTTGATAGAAAGTATTTCGGGGGAAATAGAAAGCGTGGCATATTTCCAGGATTGGCGATTAGGTCGTTATTTAAATTTGTTAATTTTTCTTGAGTACATTGGAGTTTCTTGAGCCAGTAGTTCTGTATTCCATCTGGGCCAGGTGCCCTCCACTTATGGGTATCCCTGATGACGTTTGTCACTTCTGCTGTCGAAAACGGCTCGTCAGGCATTTGGTCGTATTCCTGGGAGGTACGACACTCCCCCGCAATCCATCCTGATTCAATGTTGCACTGGGTCGGTGTTTCCAACTGCTCTCTCCAAAATTGTTCAACATCGTCACTGCTGGAGAATTTGTTGTTAGATTTTATTATTATTGTTGTTATCATTTTTCCCATTTCTCGCTTGTGTGCGGTTTTCAAGGGCCATCGGCCTATGGCAAGATGACTCTCACTATTGTAAATTGAGGACTTTCCTGACTATATTGCAGGTAGATAAGATGACAGATTTCTGCAGTGTACCTAGTTATTATGTGTGGATGGAGTCCAAGTGTTTTGAGGTGAACTGATAACTTTTTGTGAACAATCCCTGTAGATGAAATTACCAGTGGCACAATGGAGACGCTGTCTTGATGTCATTCCTGTTTTATTTCACGAGCAAGATCTGCATACTTCGTAAGCTTACTTGTAGTTGTGCTTTGCAAGTTGTTGTTATTAGGAATGGCGATATCAATCAGCCAAGTTTTCCTCCTCTGCCTATCTATCCAAATTCATATATATTGTTCACATATTATGGAAACAGATCATACAATTTTTGACCCAGGTTTCAACCGAGTTAGGATTTTGCGTGGAAATGTCAGAAAACATTAATTTAATTTTTTTTTTATTCATGTATATCCAATCCTGATCTTGTTACAGCCAAGCAGGAGCAAAATTGTGCATTATCGCAAAAAATACCAGACCTGATTTTATTTAAGCTTTTTTAACTTCATAATGTCTTGGTTTTCATATTTTAAATAGCTTTAGTAGCATCTCGCTCGCTTTTTCTCAGGAATAGGGTAATATGGTAAATAATTAATCGATTTTAAGAAAACTTTTGCCAAAGTATCGTGTTCTTTAAAACTCCTCCATCTGATATTCTCCCATTTGCGCCAAAATCAATCATTATAAACTGATATTTGCATTAACAATTATTACCATGAGCACACAAGTAGCAGTAAGAAACGGAATGGCGTATTTTTGTATCCATAAGTGTTTGCCATCAACACTATCTATCTAGTTATTAAAGATACAGTGTTCTTTCTTTAAACTCCTGGTCCAGCTAAATCCAATCCTCTGCGTCTTGGGTACTTGAAAAAAAACAATTGTTACTACTTTTCTTCACAAACAATTATGACAAACTGGAGACCTCACAGTGGTTTCGACTACAGATCAAAATTTCTAAACGCTGCTTGAGACACTGCCCGGAAATGCAATATGTTTATATTTTTACTAGTTTGTCCCTTTATGTTAGAGAGCCAGATTTTAACTTATAAACAATCGGCTTCAACATCTATCCAGCCATCATCATCCCCCAGTGCTCCTCCCCCTCCATCAAACAGAAAAACAATCTTCACAAGATTGAACTCAGGGAATAGTTGGTTTTGCGACTGCATATCTCAAAAAGAGTGAAAGTGATTAGGAAATGGTAGCTAGGGCTTTTCTAGCATTTACTCTTCAAACTAAGCAGATTGGCTGCAGAGAAAAAAATATAAATGACACCTGCGGTTTTTAACCTCATCGTGATCCAAGTTGCCACCTTCGCTTTCCATGTCACCAGCACATATCTACAAGTTATTGTACTCTTCCTCAAGCTATGGATCATCTTTATCAGCCAACGAACTTGTAATGTGAATTACGCATCATTATCTAATTGTATGAATTTTAATGATTAGTACATACAAGAAACAATTCTAGACAATTCGTCAACAACCAACTGTCTGACGCATGTAGAGTATGCTGGTGGGGGGTACTTTAAATGCATGATCTAATATATTTTCTTGACAAATAAATACTTTGTAATCCTGTCGACGTCTTTTTTAGTACATTTTTTTAACTGCCTACTCATGCTTATTTTCTATTTTCGTCCTTATTTTCTGTTTTTTACTGTCTAGCAGAATAATGAAACATTAATACATACCTAAATATTACTTCAGGAAGCTTATGTCATCACAACATCATAACATAAACCTATGTTATGATGTTTTCCAGTATCTAAGGAGCGATTGCAGACATAAACTTCATGCTTTCCAAATTACTTTTGGTACTTCAATGTCATAGAAAGTATTTTGCTTGCTGGGACAGCTTCGTGCATAACAGTGTTTTTTCTGGATTTTAAGCCTAACTAGCTGTAATAGAGTAAATAACTTGGATTAGCCGTTCATTCGAAGGTAATTATTGGACTCGTTTGGTTCTGTTGAACTTAAATAATTCAGCAAATATTCTTGTGTTAAGAGGCTTCTCAGCTGGACCAACGGCTTTTACTTTATCTCTTTGATTTTTTTATTCGTACAGTGAAAGAGTAAATGTTAGAAAACCCAAATTCGAACTAAAAAATATTTCGAAATTCTCAACAAAAATACCACTGAGACACCTCTGACAATACAACATGAACATTTTTGCCAGAATTAGTATTGGTAAGAATGCCGATGCGTTTAAATGAAGCATATTTATGCACTCTTCAATATAAATCGTCAATAATGATATAATTATTGAGCATCTCGACGCTGCTAAATAACTATATTAAGTGAAGAGTAGTGGCTGTGTGCATATATGAATCATACTAAATGAAACACTTTGTATTCCATGCAAAATGTAATCCAAAAGGACCATCATCAGTGTTACTTGTCATTGGACCTGAAGAGCATATCAACGAAGAGAAAACAAACAACACCAACATTGCACATTTTGTCTGTCGTCTTACGAAAAGCTTGGTTTGGGCATTGTTCTTTAATTATGTTACCTTTTAAAATGTGACTTTTAACTTTTTAATTGTGATTTGACCGTTGTTTGTTGGTGTTGTTTGTTTTCTCTTCGTTGCTATGCTCTTCAGGTCCAATGACAAGTAACACTGATGATGGCTTAGGCCGAGAGCGCTCTGTTATGCTTTTATAGGAAGTCCTTTTGGATTAAATTTTGCATGGAATACAAAGTGTTTCATTTAGTAAAATGACATAAAATGACGACGATGCTTTTCGAAAAACGCCGGTTTTCTTTTCGATGGGTTTAATAAAAAAATCGTTTTTGTTTTTTCCAAGTGAACTAAGCGGGCAAACTATGAAAGAGTATACAAAAAACTCATACGTCGCAGCAACAGTTGCAATTTTGCAACTTCATGATGGTGTTTT
>MU188970.1:28989-56550 GCA_016904865.1 Pissodes strobi | reverse complement strand
GCACGAAATACAAAGTTTCAATTCACTTGGAGTTTAAGATTCATGCTACAAGTTGACCAATCCTTACGAATTTCATAGTGACTTACCTGATTTGTGGGAGGCCGAAACATACATTTAATCACTATGGCGACATTCGTTTGACTGACAAGATCAAACCAAAACAATAAATGCATACGATAGATCGATGTTGCCAGATTTCGCGAAAAGTCCCAGAAATGCTTTGGCATCATCTTATTTCTTAAAAAACGCTAATAACTACGTAAGGTGCCAATAATTGCAACAGTGCCAACAACTGTACTGTTTACCTACTCTTTAAATCGATCAAAAAATCACAGATTCGGCATTTACAATCGGATCCCTGCGATTTATTGGTATGTTCTGCTCATATCCGCCTCTGCAATGTACGAAAGTTTGGTTGCTTCAGGTTTTTGGGTTTTTCGATAATAAAATATTAAGTGGTGACATGTGTCAATGTTAGAAATGGAGAAGAGTTTAAGTTCTACTAGCTCATCCTGTATAAAAGGTATCAAAATTTACAAAGTATATTCTAATACTGTTTTAGGGTAGATTTTCATTAAATAACCGACTTCTGTAAAAAAATACTCTTCAAGAAAAAGAATGTTTTTACATTTTCCCTGAAATTTTCGAGACAGAGGAGCATTTAGAAAGTTTTTCTCATAGAAATTCCCCATTCAATTGTAGTCTCAGTTTTTTCGGTCCCGGCGACGACACGCTATAACGACCCGAATTAACCCCTTATCGTATTTGGTAATATAGAGAAATGCTGCTAGGTTCACCATTTACTGACACCAGATGTCCCTTCACATTACACATAGCAAATAGTGGAAGATCATACATAATACAATTTTTATTGGTCCAAGAAAGTTTCTAATAAAATACACGTCACATCTTCATCGGGTTAAAATCAGCATTAAGTACTAAGCTTTACGTCAAAAAATGCCAATAATCCCATTCCAATAAATCGCTTAAAGCTATACATTTCAAGCAATTTTTTACCTCTTTTGTGAGGCTCTTCATACTCATATGCTTTATTCTTTATAAATTACAGTATACCCATTGAAAAAATCCCACGCAATAAAATTAATGATAGCCATTCAATGTAATAATTTTTCCCGGTTAGATTGCCTCTGGTAATATTAGAAATAGGCCCGTATTTCATCTGGAATTAAGAAACATTAGACTTGTAATTTATGGCGGGACCAAAACCAGAACAATAAAACGAATGTAATCTCCCATTTTATATGAAAAGTTATCTTACCCCTTGAAATGCCATATGATAACTTAGCTAATATTAATGAAATGTCTCTCGATGTGTTTCTGTAAGGACTTAGTCCTGGAAAAACAGATTCCACGGGAAAAAGATAAGTTTTTTTTATCTTCATTAATAAAGCAACGTTCAAGAATAATTTCAAGGAAAGGCTATGCTTTTAGAATTCAACTTAACTGTATAACTCAAATATTCGTCTTGTTTGTAACTCCAAATATAATTTGCGTAATTCATACGCAACCAATTATTAATGAAAGTAGAAATTGTAAATCTAGGCTTGTAACGTGTACAATTGATCTACAAGCAGGTAGTAATAACAATAATAAAAAAAACTACTTTTTTCACATTATGCCACAATTATGCGAAAGCGGAACAGGGGGTGATAAGGCTCTGATAGAGAATCCCCACCTTCCTACCAGTATCAGAACACTAGAAAAAGAAAACAATATTTCACATATGTCCGTAATTGACTTTAAAAATACTATATACATAGGAAGTAATCTATTCCTAATTCAAGTTCCTCTGTTGCTCTAGAAAAAGTCAACAGAATTACAGATGATATAAACACTTAATACGTTGTAATTGATCAATAAACTATTCATGAAAATTTTAAAAGGATCAAAGTAATTTCGTAGATGAACAAACCTAAAATTATACAAAGGAAAACGCCAGCTTCTCAGTTTTCAGGTCGATCTTCATCTTTCTCTACGTGACGGCGAAACCACAAATCACAGAGAAAAACTATCAGACCGAAAAACAAGCTACCCATCAGCCGATTCCGAATAAAATAATTTATGAGCCCTAAGGATATCCGCATTGATGTAAGAAAAGATTAATGAAAAGAAAACAATTGTTTTTTGGACGAAAGGCTTTTGGGGTGCAATATTTAATCGCATCTTGTGTACTTGATTGTTGATTGTAATAAGTAGCAAGTAGGTTTTGACTTGCCTGCTACATGCAATAAACTTATGCTATATAAAACAAGCCAGCCAGCACCCAAATATGTCCAAACTTCATGGACCGTAATTAAAGTCATTTACCAATATAATCTTCCACCTTTTAATATAATAACTATTTTATATATATTCATTTTAAAGTATATAGGTCCATATTTTTGCAAACTCTTCTGTTGAGGAGGGGTATTTTAGCCACTCGTATAATCACGAAACAACGTTTTTGAAATCAGTCATCCATGACACAAAATCTCCACTGCTTTCAAATTTTAGCTTCTGTACTAATTAAACAGATTTAGAAATTGTGTCAAGCAAGTAGCGGGGTCAATGGATTAGGATAATAGATGCTGCATAACTTCAAACCCAATCTCACAAATTGCTTTTGTAAAAATGAGATTCTTTCAACCGGAGCCATTTGTTCATTAAATATAAGACCTCGTCATAGTTTTGTTCTTAATGATTGGAAGATCGCATTAAATTCTGCTGCTACGTGCCTTTATTTTATATAATTGTGACATACTTTACAAAGTAGCACATAACTCTTAGTATCTAATAAGATTTATTTAACCTGATCTTGATAGGAGACTATGATTATATAATAAAGCAATAAGTGCTCATCGGTTGTTCTAGAATTCGCATCCCACATCGATCTTAAAGGTTATAACGTTCTTAACATAGATAACAGAATGTTATTTATAATTTGAGAGCTTATCGACAGTTATTTCATGATAGAATTAGTGTGATTAGGTTGATGAAATTATCCCCCTGGATATACACATGCCTGTAAAATTGGGGGAGCGGGCAAAATTTTCCGGAAGTCAAACTTCAATTTTCTCTGGGACCCTTTACTAGATTCCGATATTTGTTTTTAGTTATAGTTTTGGAGATTCTTTGGCTGAATAAGATTTTTGAATGATTTGCCTTTATAACAGATAGAGAGAGGGGCGCAAAGATTGTATCGAGTTTTCAGTAACTTTTAAGACATATTTTGGAGTGAATATCTAAAAATTAAAAACGGTTTATAATATCAAATTATAAACTGATCTTTAGTAAACATTTTCTTTTTTTACTCACTTTGATATGTTAATAATTATAAAGGGAAATATAGGGTTTCAAAGAAAGTGCATTAAA
The DNA here is from genome assembly GCA_016904865.1 of Pissodes strobi. Classification (NCBI taxonomy): domain Eukaryota; kingdom Metazoa; phylum Arthropoda; class Insecta; order Coleoptera; family Curculionidae; genus Pissodes; species Pissodes strobi. The sequence goes on along the minus strand of MU188970.1, from coordinate 53,178 downwards.
TAAACATTCAATAAACAAGGGAAATTAATATTTTTCGTGCTCGCCACAAACTCTTATCACAGAAGTGTTTCCCCATGTTTCCAACTACCAGTGCTGTCAATCATCTCTCCAGAATTGCTGTAATACGTACTAAACAAGTGAGAGTTTCTTTAATTCAAATGTGGGAGAGTGTCTCACCACATTTGAATCAAAGTAACTCTCACTTGTTTAGTACGTATTACAGCAATTCTGGACCTTAATAATCTACCTAGCATGTCCCAGAGATGTTCGATAGGAATAACATATCTGGAATCTGGAAATGGTGTAAAAGTGACCTTAAAAGACCATGACACTTAGGCTTCCTTGGACCACCTGTGTGTTGTACCTAAGCCAACCAATCCATCTAGGCAATGGCCCAATCTAGGGTTATATAGGTTGGCCATCTTCTCGTAGAATTGATTAGTTCCGAAATAGCGTCGCAATCCCTGAGCAGCAGATGCCCTACTATTTCTTCCTCCTATTCAAAGCCTCTGCATATAGGTATCTCGCATAGTCCCATTATGTAGAGATGTTTCCTCAGCTGGCAGGGTCCGCCATGAGTCGTAGGTTTTTCCTTTATATAACCTTGTATATTTTTGCTGCAGACTGATTGGGGTAGCTTAGTTGCTCCGTGGAGGGTCGACAGTCCTTTCGTGCAATATTGCTTTAAAGTCTTTACTGGTGATCTTTAAAATCGGAAAAGGTAGGTTTGAAGACCCCGTTCCCACAATATTTGAACGGGCTGCCTTTCTTGACCATTTATCAGTATTCCTGGGGACAAGCTGTTTAGCAGCATGTTCAGACTGAAATATGTTTGCATGTTTCAATTCGCAATCGTCGGGAACACAAGTTCCACAGCCTGCCCTTCCCGTGTTTGTGAGTCATCCACAAAAATGTTAACTGCACCTTTGGTTAGTTGGTTTGATTTTGTTTGTATATCAAGGTTTTTCGAAGGCAAACTTGGCAGGTATGCTGTCTGCGCTGGCCTGCAATATTGGCAGTCTTCTGACTGCCCTGCCCACAGGCAGCGTCTAGCCTCTATACATCCTACACTAGGTTGCACACCAACAACCAAATGCCTTACCAATGTAGTCAGAGCCACCTTCTTTATATAAATATCTAGGGGCGGCAAGCACAACAATACTTCAATATCTCTGGTTAAGGTTGTCCTCATAGATTTCGCTATGGTTAGGGTTAGTTTGGGTTAGGTTTTTGTTGACTCTTGAGCCACCAAACTACGGCTCCATAGGTAATCATGTGTCTTATGATAGCAGTGTAAATCCTCGTTTCGACCCCGGGTTTCATCACCCAGGTTTTTTTCCACGGTTCTGGAGCACATATGGCTTCTTTAGTCTTCCCTCTAAATGAAAATTCCAGGTTAATTCAGCATCGAGGGTGACCCCAAGGTATTTCACCTCAGACGCAAAATTCAGTTGTGTGCTAAGAAGAGCCGGAGGCCGTAGTTCCACCGTCCTCCTGGTTAAGGGCATCATTTCTGTCTTCCTAGGGTTTACAGACAAGAGGTGCTTCCCGCACCATTCTTCGACTAATCGAAGGGCACTCTTTATATGCATGCCTAGAACTCCTTCGAGTTTTCCATTGAAATCGTCTGCGTATTGATGTAGAATCCATTTGAGTTGTTCCAAAAGGCGGTGGAGAACCAAACTTTCATAGCAGTGGCGATGGAATGCCTCCCTATGAGCAGCCTGTAGCTACTGTGCCTCTCACTACATTATTTTCTCAAAACTCACTTGACAAAAACAGTGATAAATTCCAACAAAGCAGTTGAGTCCAGGTACTAGACAAGCAATAAACTAAATGTAAGATAAAGTGCGGCCTAAGACTCTAAAAACGGGTCGGATAGAAGATTCACACTATGGTGTTTCACAAAAAAAAACATTTCACTCGACCCTCACTGCCTGTTTCAATGGCTGAATATTGAAAAGTGACGCTGTTAGATTTCCTCCAGACGAAGGTGACTGAATAAAGCTATACGGAAACTCCTACCGAATTTCCGGATTTCAAACCAGCCAATCCCTACAACTACAAACATCATTACGAGCTACGTGCTAATGTCACAGGGCAATCGAAGCTCCACGCAACTCGCAGTAAGCACATTCAGATATATACTCCAAATTTCCTCGACAACTTGTTCTTCCATGTGCATGGCGTTATCCTAGAATCTAATTGACACATGTTTTGTGACCTTTTTCTTCTGCAAGTATGTTGCCCTGCCACGCTGATAGGCAGGTCATATATCACTACCGTAATCTTTGAAATTGAACTACAAAACGCCGCTCGAAAAGTAAATAATCACAAAATTAAAAATATCGATTTATAGTGTGCCGAGTAATACATCTCTACTAACAGTACCAATAGAACGCGGTTCAATTCTCGACGCCGTAAAATTAAATCTCAAGTCAAAATATTATTTGTCAATTTCCCAGAGATAAAATGTCAAAATGGGAACCAATTTTAGAAAACTTTACTTTAAGAAAAACCCATAAAAACCGACATAAAATGGCATTTTATAGTGACTTATGGTACGTAAATAACTTTCACCAGGCAATAACAATTGTAAACTAAAGCAAGGTTGTGTGGTATCTCGAAAGTTTATTTAGAAAGTCATAAAGCAGCGAAAAATTTAAATTACAGACTCAGGCATGAAGCAAAGGAAAGATACAGAAAGCAAACGATCAAAGCAAAAAGTAAAATGCAAGCACAAATAAAATTAAATGCAGAATTGCATTACTGCGTCACTTTACCTAATAAAATAGCTTCATATTCTAAACATCGGTTACAAAAATTGGATAAATTATTAAGAAGTAAACAGCGAAGAATTTAAATTACAGACTTAAACATGAAGCACAGTAAAGATATACAAAATGAATGATAGAAACAAAAAATTAATTAAAAGCAAAAATAAAATTAAATACAGATTAGCATTAATACTTCTCTACTTATTAAAAAAGTTGCTCCTTAAGGAGGAAAGAAAAAAGAAGCAGCGAGTAATTTTAATTACAGACTCAGACACGAGGCAAAGGAAAAATACAGAAAGCAAACGATCAAGGCAAAAAGTAATATGCAGGCACAAATAAAATTAAACGCAGAATTGAATTACTGCGTCACTTTACCTAACTACCTTCATATTCTATACATCAGTTACAAAAATTAGATAAATTATTAAGGAGAAAGTAAACAGAGAAAAATTTAAATTACAGACTTAAACATAAAGCAAAGGAAAAATATACAAAATGAATGATAGAAGCAAAAAAATAATTAAAAGCAAATATAAAATAAAATACAGATTCGCATTAATACTTCTCTACTTATTAAAAAAGCTGCTCATTAAGGAGGAAAGAAAAAAGAACCAGCGAGGAATTTTAGATACAGACTCAGGCATGAAGCAAAGGAAAAATACAGAAAGCAAACGATCAAAGCAAAAAGTAAAATGCAGGCACAAATAAAATTAAACGCAGATTTAAATGACTGCACGTTTCAATTTATTAAAATAGCTTCACATTGTACACATTGAATACAAAAATTGGATAAATTATTAAAGAGTAAGGAAAAAAAGAACCAGAGTAAAATTTAAATTACAGGCTCATACATGAAGCAAAGGAAAAATATACAAAACGAACGATGGAGGCTAAAAATAAAACGCAAGTGCAAATAAAGTCAATTCGTATTACGCTCTACCTACATATTAAAATATCATCACATTCTACACATCGATTGCAAAAGTCGGAGAATTCATTAAAGAGAATGGAATAAAAGAAACAGTGAAACATTTAAACTACAAACTACATTATTTGTCAACTTCCCAGAGATAAAATGTCAAAAGAAGAATAAATTTTAAAAAACTCTACATTGAGAAAAACTCCAGAAAATCAACATTGAATGGCACTTTATAGTGATATATGCTACGCAAATAACTTTCACGAGGCAATAATAATTGTAAACTATAGTAAGGTTGTGTGGCATCTCGCAAGATTATTCACAAGGTCATAAATACTATTCATACTTTTTCTTAAGCACTAAACAGCTCCGCCTATTTCAAAAAAAAGTCCAGAACTAAGAGGAAAAAGTCCGAACTTAAGGAAATAATGAAGGCATTTCCGATATCTATAAAAGAAAATAAAAAAAGACAAAAACAGACCGTTCAGAAATTTAATCGATAAGGTCGAGTCATCCCAAAAGACAAATATAAAGTGAATTTACCAACACAACTATAATATCAATTATCGTTAACCTAGTTAAGTGACAAAAATAATTAGCAATTCGCATTCATAGGCAAACATGTCTAGAAATTAAATTGAATTTTGCGCCCCTAAAATTCATCTCATATTAAATTTGTTTTTATTAACGGTGCACACGTGTATAGTTCACGTCTACGTTCCTGAATGGTAATGAAATAAAGCTATGGTCAAAGAAAACACGGTCCAATCTCACAACGAGACAGGGATACGAGAAAATGGTGCAATTGCACCTTAATTAAGGGTAGAACATTACAATGTTATGTAAAGTGTCTACTATACGTTATGTTATTTTGAAGCTATTTTTAAGAAACTTGCCACGCTTTTTCTTTCTTCTAATTGGCGCGAACCTTCACGTCGGCTTAGAAGAGACCGAGGGTGAATAATATCAGATCAGAAAAATTTAAAATTGAGTGAACTTGCAAGTACAGATGTGTAAGCTAGAACGAGTCGTCTTCAAAGCGTGCAAATAGGCCCTAGCTCTAATGCCGGAGAGTAAGGGTGGGTTAGATTTATAAGGCGCCACGGGCTTGTAGACAGCACAAGCAAGAAATACCCCAAAGCTGAAATATGGCACTCGTTTTAGCCTAAGCTTCGCAACTACCATGAGAAAATTACTTAAATAAATTTGAAATTAATTTGATTAAGTTGATTTGAATTTAATCAATCCGAACAAATGAAAATTATAATAACAACCGTGAATTAATTTAATAATTAGAGAATTAATTTAATAAGAAAATGCAAGTAAGTAGACCAGTATTAAAAATTAAAATGTGAGACGAAAAAAAACTAATGATTAACAACAAAGCCAATATTAAACTGTAGTATCTACAGCAAGGCAATGAAGTCGAAACATTCCAAACATGGAGCGCAAATGAATTAAGTCAAAGTGACCACCTTCTTTAATCGTCCTGATTTCTTCATATCCAGGTAATCCAGGAATAATTAAATAACACAGGCAAATAGTAAATATAAAGTTGGTTTATCACTCAATGCAGAACACAGAACAATAAGATGACGTTTTTTCCGATATTCTATGCTGCTATACTAAATATTATGACTAGAACTGTCTACTGTTCTAATAGTCAGAAATTTTACTCAGTTACTTGAGGCATGAAGGTAAATAAAGGAAAATAAAAAAAAACAATTATTAATTGAATTATGTCGCTCAATTAAAAGCCGATGTCATTATGTATCATGGATAGAACAAAAACTTCCAATAATAATTAGGTTCCTTGGTTCACTCGAACGTGATCAACTTGTGGTGGCTAACGAGCTTCAAAGAGAAATATTACGCGATATAACCGGTGCTAGAAACAAACTGAACTAATTAAAAATATAAATTCTTACTTTAGAAAATCACAGTTCAAGTAACATAAATAAAAAAAACCTTATTCAATTATTATTTAGGTGCACAAACCATGGTCTGACGTCACAGTACCGCTCTACAAACTAGTTATGTTTATAATTAAAATTAGGTAAGCCAATAATAAATGATACCTTGGACAGTTGATTAAAACTAAATCAATAGATTGGGCTCTGTCTTCGTTAAACAATTATTAACCAGACTTTATCTGACCATAAAGGCACTCTTCTTAGAGACAAGAAAACTAGACCCGGAACTAGGCAACACAACGCCAAATCTACCGAAAAGAAGCGAGAGTTCCCTATTAAAGGTACCTGAACAAATCGATATTCAGAAAAATATTTCGCGTTACTCCTCGCAACATAAATAAACAAACTGTAAAGGGTTGCTATACAACTAGCTCGTTGGAACGCACAGGTAGGTCGTAGAGGTCGTAGACGGACAAGGAGGCTTTTGTAAAGAATTAAGACGCAATTAAAATCCACTCACGGCGTTCCAAAATAGCGGCATTCATAGTAGAGAGACAAAAAAAGCAAATTCACTCACCTACCTAAAACAGCATCAAATCCCAGTTATGGGGCGAGTTCCAGGCACTAGCGAACAAAACTAACCAACGTAAGCAAAATAAGGCTTGAGACTCTATAAATTAATCGGTTGGAACAATCCCATGACGGAAAACAAAAAAAAACTTCCAACACGACCACTTCTTTAAACGGCAAGTCGACGTAGAGTGATTTCCTTCAAAAACTCTCCGGAAGCAGATGCTCCCTTCCAATAATCCCACTACAACTACGCCCGGTCAATAAGTATATTCACCCGTCACGTGGCCACGAGCTGTAATACTCAATAATTTATCTAGAGCGATTTCGAAAGGAAAACGCAGAACTTTGATGTTCGAAAGCCCATCTTAAATAATTACTCGACCTAGCCAAAAGGAAATAACCATTCGACCCACCATTTAGGCTAACATACAAAAGTAAATCACATTTTCCGCGACGTCAACACAAAAGAAAGTCCCTACACGGCACGCACGTTCAGGAGTTGGTACAACAAACCGCTACAGGAAACTACTCTAAAGATAACCCAGTCTAATTTTGAATTTCCGGTAGAAGGCAACTGCAATTCACTTCCAGCACTGCATTCACCGGTCGGTAGAGGTCATTACAATTTCGTCGTCCAGATCGACACTTTGATCTCTTGCTCATTACGGCGAGTGATAGTAAATAATAAAATGAACTCCACCAGTTTGTCAAGAATAACCCCATAATGTATATCCTACGTGACTATAGGGAACAACCATCCTTTTTGGCGGGTCCGCCATTTAGTCAAGAAGAACTCTTACTTAAACCTTCAGACTTAACTTGATGCAGAGGGAAAGCCGCACGTTACAAACTTTCAATTCAAAATTGATAAAGGAGCATTAAAACAAACTGAAACACAGGTAAAGACAAATGCAAATTTCAATAAAGGATTGGTAAATTAATGAATAAAGATAGAAATTTAGTTTAAAGCAGCCATCAAGCAGTTACTAATTCTGCCCCGTTACAGTTCTTTTTAGCCTTAACTCCTTTTTAGATATTACAATATTCCAAGTGACAAACGAAATTATTAATCTTAATTATATTTGGACAGCCATAATATATTTAATATATTACATGTGCATCATTATATATAAAACTTGATGTGCGGTATACACACATGTTCTTGCCAAATCAGAGGCTATCAAAAAAAATCTCATCCGCTGTTCAGGCTAGCCTAAGACTATACGGAGCAATTAATTGAGCAATCAAATGATGTGCACTCGAAAAAACTGTCAAGAGAAAGAATCCCTTCAGTTCATATGTTATTTATTTTTAGGTTGGATATACTTCAAGTGATTTACAGAGAAGTCCAAAACGATACATTATTTCATGTTTGCTTCACCGCACAAAGAATAAGCGGCTCAAAAGATTTAGAGCTAAAAATGCGACAGCAATAAAGTAACGGGGCTTTATATAGAGAGAAGTATCATTGATAATATCTAGCTGAAGGCATTTTAGGTATATAAACATATTAAAAAGGCTGGCACAAAGATGGTATCAAAACGGAGTATGGCGATATAAAAGAAAAGCCATTGTCGCGAACACAATATTATTGTGTGTTTTACTGTACTCGAAAATGGGTTGCCGCGGAATGCTTCTAGTGTTGTATTTCTATATTGCATTGGTTTTCTAGCACTAGCTGAATTGCGCCTGAAATATATGAAAAGTGTTGGAAGACTATGAGGGCTATGTAGTATTAGGGAATCAAATAGATACGCGATACGCTTTATAATTTCTCAGAGATACGAGCAAACAAACACACTAGCTACTGCTCTATGTGGTTGTTTAACACTTTTTGATAGGGAAATAAGTTTCGTAAATCCTATCTCCAATTCGTGCATTTATACCTTTGCAGAATCATATCTCGTAAAGCAAAACCGAACAGCCTTTACACTAAAATCGGGCGGTTCGTTCCCGTTATGAAAACAATACCAGCCTTCGGCTATAAAATATCGAGGTCGGTAAATAAAATTCGAAACAATTCCCAATCACTTTAATCCTCTGCAAACTTTCGGTGACTACGGGCGTTCCAAACGTTACAAATCACAATAAAAAAATCGGCCACAATAGCACAACAGCAACATCGAATGTTCGGAAATAAAATAATCTACGAGCTGTGGTTTGGCCCTAAAAGTTTTCGAGATATATAGGAGCTGGACGAATCGGTGAGCGATTATGTATTATCATACTCGCTCTGGTTTTTACAAATGATATATAGTTACGGGGACAAAAACACTAACCCCGAGAAAATTACAATTTAATTTCTTAAGCGGAATGCTAAGTTCACATTTGAATAAAGTTTTACCACACTAAACTAATAAAGGCCCCTTTGTAGCCTAAACCATCAAATGAAATTGACTTAGGAAGCAATCCACATATCTCGAAATTCGAGTCTGGCGCGTGGGGAGCAGAGCGAATTGCGTCTTATGTTGGGTTTTATTAGAAATGTTCCATGTACTAGTTGAATATGTATGTCAAAAACTAAATATAGTGCAGATTAAATTAGAAAACGCATAACAATTTGACATTAAAATACGACACATTTATATTAAACTATTGATATTATGAGCTACTAAAATGTATAAGCTACTAAATAAATATCACCCTGTCCTAAGTTTGAACTTGACTTGGAAATTGTTACATAAACATTAAAGGCAAACTATAAACAACGCGAGCAATCAACGGGAGCGATTATGAACTTTAAGCGAGCAATGGTCATCACTTTTTTTAATATAAATACGCTACCGATCCTTCAGTTCGGCAGGCTTTTGTCTTCCCTAAAACCAGCTCCCAGGTACGCTACATAGCTGCCTTCGTGTTCTACCCGCTTCTAGGTTAGCTACATAGCTGCTTTAGGTTCTACTCCTTTATTCCTGACCCAAACCTAGTAACGGTTAGCCACATGGCTGCTGAGTCTAGGGGTTTCACAACCACAGTAGTAAGAGTCAAATCGATGATAAGTTTGTCAGAGTTCTGAGAAAGACGAGTGTCTAAGTAGAGCCTGTTAAATAGTTAAAAAGTTTAGTGAAATATTCAAGTGCTCTTTTACCTTAAATAAAACTCAACATAAAACTCTTAAGAAAAACTATAATTATAAGACAGTGACCAACGACCTATAAACAATTAAAAACCATACTTCAAATCGAGAAACCGTGCGCGCCTTATTAATTGGGTATAATAACATCACATTACATTTCTGACCAGTAGACATTGTCAAAGTTTTATCATTAGGTCTCTGACAAATAAACATTGTTATTGTTATAACTAATGTGCATTCTTTATTATCTCTTCTCACCCCTCGTAATTCAGGTCCCGACCCCCTGAACTACAGCTCTGCACGCTAAGCAAGGCGTGTCATCACGGATAAAACATACAGTGGCAGATTGAGGGAAGCGTTATGTCTAACCAAGAGACCCCGTCATTATACTAATCGTGACACAGACGTTGTCATTCTTTTTATTCGTGACACGTGGTGGAGGCGTGCCCTACAAAAACAATTAAGTTATAATTTAAAAAAATCAAACACGCGCCGGTAGTGTTGGTCAATGTCGATATTAACAACTAACAAAAATGAAAAAAAAAATATATTTTCAATATTAGGTAAATTTAAGTTACGCGGGCAGTGCGTCATAGAAGTTGTCCAGGCTACGTCTAGACGTATTCAGCAACCTCAGAATACAAGCCGCCATCTGGCGGCAGACGCTAAAAGCTGAAAGTAATCAGTGAAATATTAGAATGATACAATACCACAGATTTGTATGGGATAAAATAAAGGCAGCAATGGAGCAGGAAGCAGGAGAAATTAGTGAAGGTGACGAGGATAAGGAAAAAATTATATATGGAACAAGTACTCAAGTAAAATAACGAACGAAAGAGAAACTAAGAAAAACTAAAGCAAACACAAAAATTAGGTGGGATAGAAGCCTCAGTGTAAATAGAGTAATATAAATCTGAAGTGAACATAGAAAATTATATATTCAAGGCAATATAAATAAGAAAAATATATAGTGAAACATAAATAAGGGTAATATAGACCCAAGTGTTAATAAGACAAGTATATAGATAAAAAACACTTATGAGGTTAAGGAAGTGTATATAAATATATAATACACATAGTATAGTACAGAAAAGGAGTTATGAAGAAAAATGAAGCTAGAATGAGTCGTGTTAAGTGAATATTATTGAGCAGATTAGTAAACTATGTATGCAAAATAAACAGGTGAAGATAAGGTGAAGATATTCATAGTAAAGCAAAAGTAAATGGACTAGTTGTTAGTTATAGAGAAAAGCAGGACAAACTGAGTTGCCATTGAAACAGTGAATCAAGGGTATATACAGGAGGAATTAATGTGTATAAGATAAAGATTTATAAAGTAAAGTGTTCTTCGGCCTAAATAAGACTGCAACGATTGATTATCTAAAAGAGAACGTCACAGCAAATAATTTATTCATTGGAAAGTTGAGCGTATGGACTAAAATAGCTGACTGACATTAAAGACGTTTTAGGCAAAAACTTTGGTATGGCAGAAGCTCAGAAAGGGCATGGTTCCCAGGTGAAATGTTATGTAAGCAAGAGGTGTTCATGTAAAGTGAGAAGAAATATATAAGCCGAAGATGTTTATGTGATAAGGAAAAGCATACATAGATAAGAAAATAATGAAATAACCAGTCACGTAATCATAAGCATGGAAATACATAGAATAAAGTGTTCACATAAAGTATGAAAGAGTTGCATACATAAGGTGAAATAATTAAGGGAAAGTTGCTGGCTATAAAGAGTTGATAAATTGTGCCTAAACGTGGATTGACCAAAGGGCGTCTATTGGCCAATCAACGATAAAGAATAGACTTTTCAATATTAATATGTAAAATACTTGGTAGATAAGATAGATAACTGTTGTGGAATTCTACATACTACTTGTTCTTTAAACAATCTAGAATTAGAGTTATAAGATTTCTAAGACAATTTATAAAAATATGTTTCTTTTTTATTGCATGTACCAAGCACCAGTGGATGTCCATACTAGTCTCTCCAGCAGGCTCTCACTTGTGATACCTTCAAACAGTTTAGTGGTATTTCAATGCCAAGACATGCAGTGGGGGCTAGAGGGAGTTACTAAGCTGGATCCAGAAAATAACAAGACCACTGATGGAATTTTATATTGTATAAGCTATAATATTATATTGCATTATGTGACAAGTTTTTCTCGAATTTAGGTCTTTCTTTTTTTGGAGCGATAGAGGTCGTGCTAACGTTGGAGACCAACGTTTTAGAGGGCGGGGGAACGTGTGATCTACTAAAATGCATAAGCTACTAAATAAATATCACCCCATCCTAAATTTGAACTTGAACTTGGAAATTGTGATATAAACATTAAAGGCAAACTATAAACAACGCGAGCAATCAACGGGAGCGATTATGAACTTTAAGCGAGGAATGGTCATCACTTTTTTTAATATAAATACGCTACCGATCCTTCAGTTCTGCAGGCTTTTGTCTCACCTAAAACCATCTCCCAGGTTAGCTACATGGCTGCTTTAGGTTCTACTCCTTTATTCCTGACCCAAACCACAACGCATCGCCCTCCGTTCGCTACTGGGGCGCAATTAACGAAAACTAACCCAAGGCATGCTCATAATCAAGAAAAAAACTTTTTACAAACGTCATTTAAAAAAAACATATCTCGCCGTATCACAAACGGAGCATTTAACCCACTGAGCCACGAAACTCACTGAAAGCAATTCTCTGACCCATAAAGACACCTATTTGTCATTGTTGTTATTATTATTATTATTATTATTATTATTATTATTATTATTTGTCAGAAATGTGCTTGTGTTGCGCGCGCAGCAGGCGTGGGAATGCTTTTTGCAAGCCGTATTTATCCGCTAGTGATATAACGCGATCGACCGAGGTATGTTGACAAGGGGGGGGGGGGGGGGTGTACATCCAGATATTCTTAGCGAGGCGTAGCGAGTGTTTGTGATGGTTTCCCGAAATTTGAGAAAATTACCTAGTCGGGTCACAGTATTTCCGTGAAAAAATTGTTTCTTTGATACATGGGTATTTATTTGTTTTTGTTAGTATTTTGATGCTGTATTTTATTGTTTGATGGTTCCTATTTTAGTCTTAGATAAAATGGCGTCTTGAAGCAAATATTTGGCTACATCCGATATGGTCAAACAGCCACAACTTCTGGGAAGATTTAGAAAACAAGAATGAAGCAGAAGAAAACATTCAGGAGGCAGAGATTATGGTGCACGCGGTACAATAAATAATGCCCCAAGTAGATGAAAGTGATCATTACACAACTTTGTAAGAGAAAATAACTGTTTGAACTTTGAAGATATTCAGCCAGTAGTGCATCTGATTTAAGGACAAGTACCGCTATGAATACATAATCTTTGTGCGTGGCCTATTGCAAATGTTATACGATCCGAATTTGCGAACTACTTAGTTTCACCAATAGGCTCGAAGCCTCGCAGATAGCAGAGCATACTTAATATTTTTTTAAAGCAATATAAATACTTAGCTCTTCAGCGTGTCTAAAATAAGGTGTCCCTTAGCTTACCTTATCTCGAAAACTGCTAACAATTACTGTTGACACTGGTGCGGCGATATCTTTGATAAGGTCCAACAGGGTAAATAGAGTAGAAGTTCTACCCAAATCAAAGAATGTAGTTTTACGTACGGTTACCGGTGAGACAGCTGAAGTACTTGGGGAAATGGATATCGAACTTCAACTTGGAAGAATTAAATTACACCACACAGTGTTAGTCACCGACATCGAAGACGAATTTATTTTGGGAATGGATCTCATTGGCCAACATGGATTCTCTTTTGACAGCAAGCTTAATCTTCTAAAGTTTATCCCCAAAGAGTTTATCCTTACCAAAACAGATGATGACACACCGCCTAAAGTAGTGGCGGCATGTACTGTCAGAATAAGCAGAAATACCGAGCAGATAATCTTTGGGAAATTGGAGAAGGATTTTGGAGTCTACATCTGACTTATCCAACACCTCGATTTACCTTACAAACACCTCGTAGGCAAAGCACTAGTCAAAACCGACGGCGAAATACCCATAGGGATAGCAAACATTTTATCCAATTCCATAAAAATCAATAAAGGAGATGTGATAGTCACCTGCGAGCCGGTACAGTGCGAAACCCAAACAAAAGTAACACCTTCGACATCACCTAAGGAAGTCCTAGAACATTTCCAGAAGTCGTGGCATCATCTGTCTTCCGAAGAACTGAAGAGAGCTACACAATTTATCAAAGAGCAGACCACAGCCTTTGAAAGGAAAAATGACAATACTGGAAGAACGAACATCATAAAACATAAAATCGACACTGGACGTGCTCACCCTATACGGCATCATCTTCGGAGGCTACCAGTGCCGAAGCAGCAAGAGGTTACCACATTAGTCAACAAAATGCTTGACGGTGGAATTATTGAGCATCATCAAGCCCATGGTCGTCTCCTGTTGTCTTAGTCACCAAAAAAGATGGGACTACCAGATTCTGCGTGGACTATAGAAAGCTCAATGACGTCACAAAGAAAGACAGTTATCCAGGATTGATGACACATTGACGACACTAGCAGTTTCTCATTAGTTCTCCACACTCGATTTAAAGAGCGGCTACTGGCAACTAAGCATCGACGAACAAGGTAAGGAAAACACTGCCTTTTCTACCGGAAGTGGTTTATATCAGTTTAAAGTTATGCCTTTCGGACTATGCAATGCCCCCGCCACTTTTGAGCGGCTTATGGAGGTTGTTCTACGAGGCCTCACTTGGAAGACATGCCTGGTCTATCTTGATGATATAATGGTAATGGGAAAAACTTTCGAAGAGCACCTACAAAACTTGCATGTTTTTACTAGAATCAAGAATGCTCACCTCTTACTAAATCAAAAGAAATGTTTTCTTTTCCAACAAAAAGTTGAATTTCTAGGGAATGTCGTGTCATCAGAAGGAATCCAAACCGACCAACGGATGATTATAGCAATCAAGGACTGGCTTTGTCCTCGCGACAAACATGAAATGCGGAGCTTCCTTGGACTATGTACTTATTATAGAAGATTTGTTGAAGGATTTGCAAATATAGCTGCACTTCTACATAAGCTCAATGAAGAACGAGCAAATTATAACTGGGTTCATAACTGTGATTCTGCATTCAGGAAATTAAAAGCGGCTCTATGTTCTAGTTCAATATTGGGATATCCGGAACAAACGGGTAAATTTGTATTGAACCCAGACACAAGCAACACCGGCATCGGAGCAGTTTTATTGCAAGTATAAACAGGAGAAGAACGAGTTATCGAATACTACAGTTGAACACTTTCGAAACGTGAACGTAACTACTGTGTAACCCGAAAAGAACTTTTGGCAACACTACGGTTTTTTGAGCATTTCGATCAATACCTGTATGAACAAGAATTTCTAATAAGGACTTATCATGCAGCACTTAAATGGCTTTTGGATATGAAACAGCCTGAAGGACAGGTAGCCAGGTGGCCTGAAAAGTTGCAACAATATAACTTTAAGGTTAAGCACAGGGTAGGGAGATTGCATAATAATGCAGATGCTTTATCTAGAAGATCATGCTCGGATAATTGTAAGAATTGTCAAAGAATAGATCAACGAGAAGAATTACCCCCATTAGGCAAACGAAATTTGAGGTTGATCAGCAATGGACCACAGAGCAACTTAGAAAGGATTGGCTTGAAGATAGCGAAATACCACTATTGCTAAAAGAAAAAAATATTTAGGCAAAAGTAATTAGGTTTTAAGTAAATTATTTTAAGTTTGTAATGTCAAATATACAGGGTGTTACATTTTTTCGGAACAATCTTCGACTACATAAATTTAAATAGAACACCTTCTATATTGTTGTAGTTTTGGATATTCTTTCCATAAAACCTAGAACACTAATTGGGTCAAAGACATTCCATGCTTAAAAAACTTTTGTCTAAACATTTTTTTTATTATAACTTACAGTTGGCGATATAGGGTACAGGGCCATCTTATTTTGGACACCCTGTACATATCCTTAATACTATTTAATAAATAACTTACTATAATGTTGTCCTTCTTTTTCTTCCAACTTGTCAAAATCAGGTATGAGTGCAGCAAATTGTCAACTGCTTATTTTTATAATCATTTGAAGTTTTGTTCCAAAGGACCACTCTGTCATGGACTAGTGGGATCATATCCTCAGGATTTATCTCTATCTCCATAATTAAAAAAAAAAAAAACAAACATGTTCGCAGTAAATATACACACAAAACAATGCGCGGGCACTACCACAAGTCAACGAGAGTACCGGGGCAACGGGTAGGGGGTTGTCAGGCCCGACATCCGACAAATGTGAACAGCGCCATACAAGCTCATATCCAAACGAGATCCGACACGATTTTTGATCAGGCATGCGGCGTTGGCAAAACACTCGACAATATTTGTCGGAGTCGGTAGATGTGAACAGCTTCATACAAAATGTATTGCCGCTAGTACACCCGCTATTTTGTCGGATCCTACACCCGACAAGTGGGAACGGGCACTTACTTATAAAGGTTGCCATGGTGACGAAGCATTTACGTCACCTACGCAATGCTACAATTATGTCTAGGGTCTAACCCATAACTCTGAGCAAGATTGCGCAATAAACTATTTTAATGTACTTCGCAATACAACCGGTTGTTTGTATGTTCCTTGATGGTCTAGAGGTCTGCGTGGTTAGCCTTCACTTCGGCGACCCTGGTTAAAACCCCGTCGGCTATTTAAGGTTGTATTTCTAAACTGTTTTGTTCATGATTTTGGGTATATCTTGGGTTAGTTTGGGTTAGCACCTGGTTAGTTTCCTTTTCTTGAGCCCCCGTAGCGAGCGAAGCGAGCGGAGGGCCATGCGAAAAGTGAATTTATGCAACCCACATTACTCTGCTCAGAGCTATGGGTCAGCCCCTAGACATAAGTCAATTTACTGGTTTTCCCTTTTATGTTCTATATTTGGGAACGGACTCCAGATTATGGAGTTGCATTTGGCGCCATTTTTTGTCGGGAGTTTTTACGTTTATGACTTAATTTGTTTATTTAGGATTCCGATTTTTTTTCTTAAACTTTGTAATTAATTGATTTATTGGTATTAATAATTAATATAAATGTCAGTAAACTTCTATTTTCTCTAAATTTAGATGACAAACTTCACAAAAAATTAATTCTTTACCTAAACTTTCTTGAATCGTTTTTTACACACGTTACATTTAAACATACATATATTATTAACAATTTTTACATTTAATTATTGTTCAATAAATTGTTATACTTGTGGCCAGGGGAGAGGAGGATATTGAAATGAATCCAGATGTCAGAGTTTCTTTAATGTTTGTCACGAGCCGCCACTGAACTTATTATAATGGTTTGTTTACATAATGCTTTATTGTATATTCAATTTTTTATTTTCTTATATTATTAAGGATGATACCTATATTATTATTGCATCTAATACTTTTAGGGCTTGCAGAGAGACATTTCGATATAAAGTTAGTATGTTTAAGTCAGTTAGTTACTTCAGGTATTTAGAGAATATAATTTTATAAATATAAAACTTTAGGTAAACACAACCTATTTCTAATCCTTTATTTATCTTTATTATAGAATATAACGCATACCATATCGTACGAACTTATTTCAAAATGAACAAGGAAAGGAAAGACGAATATTGTTTTAAAATTCAGATCCAACGTCGCTTTCAAATATAAATAGCGAGTTGCATGACATTTGTTTATTTAATAAGCTAGTTAATGCAAGTATTCTGAGGGGAATATGATGCTATGAATATGACACCTTAGGTAATACAACCCTTTACAGTACTTTCAATTATTTATATCTCTATTATTAAATTTAACAGCTGTTGTAATTACGTATTTCAAAATAAGCTTGTGTATAAATATTGCTTTAGAATTCATGTACTTATTGCTCCACACATATCATCATTTAAATTTTTACATCGTATGGAGGATAATTTAAGTCTGTTAGAATACTCTAGGCAACACAATGCTTTATTGCACCTAAAATATCATGTATTCGAAATTTAACCAACACGAGGAATAAATAATATAAATAATGCTTTAAAGTTCATGTTATTTTGTTCTCACATACTATTATTTACATTTTGAAACTCGTTTAGCAGGTATCTTTAATTATTTTGCCAGGATCTTTATTTAATTTCTAATTATTCTATTTATTTAATTTTACTTGAGATTAAAGGAAACTGAAAGTGGTTAAAGTCAAATTAAGGTAATTTACAATTAAAGATAAGTAAGTTTAAACGAGTTAACTTTGAAACGTTCAAATGCGGTCCGAACTCAATGGCTGGAGAGTAGAAGGGGTATATTTAGATAAAGGCGCCACCAACTTGTAAACAACACAGAAGTTCCCCAAATTAAAATATGGAACTTATTTTAACTTAGGCTTTACACGAAAAAAATATAATAATATATAAAGAATAAAACCGTAAATTAAAAATTTAAACAATCAATCAAATCAGACTATTGCGGCTTACTAATTACTTTCCTTCTTCGAACATTAGTGCTAAAAGTAATAAATGAAACAGATAAGTTAAAGTTTTAACTCCGTCAATTAAAATAAAAATAAATTATACCATAGGATAATAACCACGATACCCTGTGTTACTTAAAACTATGCTATTATGGTTGATTATTGACTAAAAATTATTATAGTCTATATACCTATGTTATTTTTTAAAGCACCAACAAAAGGCCCTTCTGAGAATAAGAATATTAAAATTCACCTTGTGTATTCAGTATAATACTATCTACTAATTTCATGACAATAGTGTGAGCTACTAAAATGCCTAAGTAAATATCGCCCTGTCCTAAGTTTGAACTTGAACTTGGAAAGTGTTATATTGACATTAAAGGCAAACTATAAACAACTCAAGCAGGCAATGCGAGCGACTTTCAACCTTAAACATGCAACGCTCAGCAGATTTTATGATATAAATACGCTGCCGAACCTTAAGTTTATTAGACATTGTGTCTCACCTTAAAGACCGCTCCTGGGCAGTACATATTGTACGCTTTGGGTTCTATCCTATCATAAGATCCTTGCCCTAATCTGAATCTCGCTCTGACCAAATTGTTCGCGGACTCACAGGTTGCCTATCCACAGTAGCACAAGTCGAATCTACGAGAGATTTGTTAAAGTTCTGAGAAAGATAATTTTTAAAGTAGAAATCAGTGAAGTTCAAGTTCAAACCCTAAGTGGAAATCTAGTGATACTAATCCAAACTAACTATAAATGAAACACAACACAAACTCTTAAGAAAAACTATATTTTTAAATCAGTGATCAAAGACTTATAAACAAATCATAAATATACCTCCATCGAGAAAGCATGCGCAGCTTAGTACTTGGGTTTAATATAATCTTAGCAACATTTCTGACCGATAAACATTGCTAATCTTTTCTCGTTAAGTCTTCTCGCAATAAACGGTGTTATTGTTTTTAAAAACACCTGACATAGTTTGGTGGAGGTGCCATGATTTACGTCAAAAACAATGATCTACGTCAATAAACAATTGAATTATAATTTAAAAATTCAAATCAGGCGCCTGTAATCTTTCGCGCAGTGTAAATTAAACTTAACCATTGGTCAACGTCGATATATCCACTAAAAGTAATACAATTCCAAATATTCAATATAACATAAATTCAAGCCGCGCATTAATTTAATTAATCCTCGCAGAATACAAGTCGCCACCTAGTAGCAGTAACAGGTTCATTGAAGTGATGCATCCAAGTGCCGCCATCTAGGAACAGTGAACGCAAGCTTAGGAAAGATATTACCGCTAGTTGAGGAAGGTCAGCATTAGAACCGCAATATGGTACGACTGGGACAGGTCCGTATCTGCAAGGAAAAGATACAAAAATAAATTAGCTGCTGATTCTTATGATAATTAAAAAACATCAGGAATCAAAGAGATATTAAAATGAAGCAATACAACAGATTTTTAAGGAGAAACTAAAGAAAGCAATGGAGAGGAAGCAGGAGGAACTAGTGAAGATGACGAGGATAGGAAAAATATAATTATATATGGAACAAGTACTCAAGTAAAATAAGAAACTAAGCAGGAACTAAGAGAAACTAAGACGAAACTAAGACAAACACAAAAGTTAGGTGGGAGGCAAAGTCTCAATTGTAAATAAATGTAATATAAAACCCAAGTGCGCATAGAAAATTATATAAACGAGGCACTGAGGAGGTTAATATATAAACAAAGAGACTAATAACATGTATATAGTGAAACAGAAAGCATATCCAAAAGAAGCAATTGAAAGTAAATAAGCATAATATAAACCCGAGTGTTAATAAGCTGTATATATAAAAATAGACAATATATATAGTAGACAAATGAAACTAGAATAAGTCGTGTTAAGTGTTAAAGTATAGGAGACTAAACATTGGTGAGAAAACTAGTAAACTATGTATGCAAAATAAATACTTAAAGCAGGTGTGAAGATATATAGTAAAACAGTAGTAAATGGACCAGTTGCATGATTATCGTTATCGAGAAAAGCAGAAAAAACTGAGGTGCCATTGAAACTTTGCATCGAGAGTATATACAGGAAAAAATAACTGTGTATGCAAAGAAAGAATTATAAAGTAAAGTGTTCTCCGGCCTAAATAAGACTGCAACGACGGATTATCTAAATGAGAAAGTCACAGCAAAAAATTTAGGCATTGGAAAGTTGAGCATATAATATGGACTGAAGTAGCTGACTGACGATCAAGGAAGTCTAAGCAAAAATTTTGGTACCATAGAAGCTCAAGAAAGAATATTATTATTATTATTATTATGAAATAATTGAGGAAATAAATAAGCAAAAGTTGTTTATGTAAAGTGAAAAGTATACATAAGGTCAAATAATGGAAGAAATATATAAGCAAAAGATGTTTATGTAATATGGGTTTAAAGGAGAAGCATTCATAGATAAGAAAATTATGAAATAACTAGTCACGTAATCATAATTATAGATATACATAGAATAAAGTGAACCTTAAGTAAGAAAAACTTAAGATATGGAAATCTAATATAAGAAAATTAAAATAGAAACAATTGTATATAAGATAATGTAAATATAGGCGATATCACAAAGAGAAGAAGTGTATAAAGAAGTATATAAAAAACATTAATCAATTGTAAATAATGTGCATATATCTTTACCGAACTTTACCTTGAGAACATGCTACATGGGCCGCAATCCAGGACCAGTCAGGACCCATTAGAAAGCACCATCCATGATACAGGGCTCAGCCAACCGAACAATCACTGGCAGAAGTTTCCCCATTCTTCGACTAGAGATTCCTAGAAGATAAAGAAGTTTAAGAAATTATGTTATATAGAAGAAATATCAGCAACAGTGGACAACGAGTTAGATAATCTAGTAAATAATTGAAAAATAACAAACCTTAGTATCTAATCCAGGCTAAATCGAGACAGCTCATAGTCATTTAAATTATTAAGTGTCTAATATTGTCATTTTCTCGTGCCGATGTCATATTCCAGGTCAATGTGCAAATTTGCAGGCACAAGCCGACCAAATAATGACACATTTCACAGCATGATTATCACCACATACTCAATATTCACGATACTTATAATTTATTGTCTGGTTCAGCTCATCTAATGGCAATACACGGAGAAGTATGAAAAACAAGTCGCCGTCATTTTGCCACACCCATCCGCCATCCACCTTAATCCTAAGTATTGAAGGAAGAAGGAAGCCATAGACCAGACAGACGGCGGCGCAAAACCGAAAATGACAGCAAGGATCTTGACACGCTAGAAACACCATCTACCAAGCTTCAAGTAGACAACGCAATCCGCCAAACAAGGCAATCTACCATGGAACACACAGAAGACAGAAGCAATACGCCAGGAAGGTCATCTATCCACAACTAGTCCAACAGGTGAGAAAAATCCACCAAGGACACCACCTACCAGATGGAGAGCCAACCAGAGGGAAAGCCTGACCAATAATTGGTGAATCTGTTCGGCGCGTCGAGTATAGCATCCACAAAGCTAAACAGAGAGGAAAAGCTAAAGAGTTATGTAGTTATCTTTTATTAAGTTAATTTACATCAAGTTTAGTATAATAATAATCGGAATGTAATTTGCATATTATTATTAAATCGTAGTTGGATAGTTGCAATTAATTTCTACAAACAAAGTCAACATGTTAAAGTAGGTAGGTACGAGAATTTAAAGAAGGCGAATAAAATGCTACAAAATGCAGTCTGCAAATTCTTTATAAGTCAACACGTAAAACTGTGTCAGATAAAATGTTATTGATATTAAAAATATTAAGTATCATTTGCATATACAGGACCGTATTTAAGTGATAAAATGTTAGATGTACAGTTGAACCCATTAGAATGATTTAATTTATAGGATATAATTAATCAACATTTTTAAATGATGAATAGATAGCGTATACTTCAATATTGCTAATATAGGTAAACTATTAGAAGACAGGACCGTATGTATACATAAAAAAGTTTGATACATTTTTATATTATAGATATAAAAATAAGAATTAACCAACTACAGTTAGTTAATATAATGACAGGACCATCTTTTGAATAATATAGAATAACTAGTGTATATGATTCTAAAAAGAAATAGGTTTTTTAAACTATATTTTTGAAGTATAAATATTTCTGAGACAACTTACGAGACAAAGGTGATAATTCAAAGGTCAACTTTTCATGAGGTGTACGCATCCCGTGGAGGCTGAATTATTCAAAGCGAACAAAATATAGCGATACATATATCATTATTTTATAAAAAGCCGACTAAAGGTTGATTGACTAATAGGCGTCTATTAGCCAATCAACGGTATAAATAAACATTGTTAAGTAGGATAAGTAAAAATTCAAATATTAATAGGAAAAATACTAGGAGACAGAACCGCCTTGTAAATAATATCGAGTTCTACATACTATTTGTTCTTTGTATATTGAAAATTTAGAATTAGAGTTGTAATAGTATTAAGACAATTTATAAAAATAATTTCCTCTTTGTTGCATGTATATACCAAGCACCAGTGGATGTCCGAACTAGTCTCTCCAGCCGACTCTCACGTGTGATACCTTCAAACAGTTTAAGGCATGTCAAACATTGCTAAGACATAGACTGCAGTGGAGGCTAGAGGGAGTTACAAAGAATCAGCCTGAATCCAGAATGTAACAAAACCACTGATGACATTTTGTATTATATTGCTATAATGTAATGTTGTATTATGTGACAGGTTTTCTCGAAGTGAGGTCTTCCTTTTTAAATGAATAGTGGTCATGTTAACGTTGGGCCCAACGTTTACAGGGCGGGGGAACGGGTGAACTACTAAAATGCATAAACTACTAAATAAATATCACCCTGTCCTAAGTTTGAACTTGAACTTGAAAATTGTTATATAAACATTAAAGGCAAACTATAAACAACTCGAGCAGGCAACGCGAGCGACTTTCAACCTTAAACATGCAATGATATAAATACGCTGCCGAACCTTCAGTTTATTAGACTTTGTGTTTCACCTAAAAGACCGCTCCTGGGTAGTACACATTGTACGCTTTAGGTTCTATCCTATCATAAGATCCTCACTCTAATCTGAGTCTCGCTCTGAGCACATTGTTCGCGGACTCAGAGGTTGCCTATCCACAGTAGCACAAGTCGAATCTACGAGAGATTTGTTAAAGTTCTGAATGAATTTTGTCAAATGAAAATATTTTGAAAAACTTCAGTTTTTCTTTTTTTTTAAATATCATAGACCCATATTTTTCGTTTTTTCATTTTGTCCAAACATATTGCAACGGCAGCTTGTTCAATATTCGAAATTTTTTTAAACAACTTCTTTCCTTAAAATGTCGCATCTCTTCACGTTTTCAAAATCGGTCCGCTGTATTTGTCCAACACTTTATATCAGAAATCGAATTAACTTTATGGCAATTGAAAATCAATAAAATGAGTATTTATAATCATACTTCTTGGTATTACATTATCGATAAACCCGGTACATGCTCTGGAAATGCCAAAGGATGATAGACCTACAATGTAAAAAAAGATTAGCTCGATGGTTCAGCTGGTTCATAAGTTATGAAGCCTCTAACTTATGAGTTAGTTGCCTCATTTCGGAGTAAATTACGATGTACGCAAGAACCTTATATCGGTGAAATAGGCAAACGTTTTCAACTAGGGGTACAAGAATACCGAACACACGATCCGGTATAATTACATAATAAAATGTAATTTCATATTCAATCTAGGAAAACCACTTTCCTAACAATTAGAATCGAATTAAATTTTCATCAGGTATAAGATTTGGAGGGTAACACACGCCTTTTGGGCAAATGTGTTACTGCCAGCCGCTAAACCATTTAACTAAATAGGACCGTGTCGATCTAATAACTTTGCGAAGATTGGATTTATGCTCCGACCTGGATTTTAATAAGATCAGATAATTAGAATTTAGATTGACTTACCCCTCTTGAGCGAAATTTTATTGCTTCCAAGTTCGTAACATATTGATAACATAAATTTTATAAATGCTGCAGTTGAACGTTATAAAACCACTTAACACAACAAAATTTGTATATATTTAATATATTCATATTTCAAATTTTTGTCGAGAAAGAAATGGAATATTTTAGTTTGAATTTATATAGTAAACTTTGAAAATAATTCATTCAAAAATAAAGTTATTTTTCTATTTTATTACCTGTTTTAATTCACTTAAATTGGAACAATACATAATTTTAAATTTTATTTAGCAGACCTTCCTATAAAGAACTCCAAAGCAGGCGTTGACGGTGTTTGCCGCTATGTATTTTCAAAGGTACGTCTTTTTGCCTAAACGATTTCTCATGCTGAAATCGCTGCGGCGA
>MU188970.1:18260-28589 GCA_016904865.1 Pissodes strobi | reverse complement strand
ATTTGAACCACTAATATACCATATGTGATCGTATTTAATAAAATAAACGCGGAAGAATTCCTACAAGCTTATAAATATCAAACACACGAAGGCAACCAAATAGTATATTTTTCAACGAGCACGGCTATTAATCATGAGGATGATGGTTTGGGTTCGCCAGCACTCATGTTGCAATTCATCCTAATAAGTAATTAACCAATACAGACGAGTGGTATATTATATTTTTTCCTACGACTATTTTATAGAGGGTCTTTCAAAACATTTACAACGAATTAATTTTATTTGTACTTTTGAAAGTATTAAGTAGAGAGTATAGGTTTACTGGAGCATGTGTAAAGATTTTTATATAAAATATATTCTCGCACTAACAGTAAAAACAATTTGATTTTGGGTAATTTCATAGATAAGTCATTATACCATTTAGTGCATTTTGTGCGATTGCTCAGGCTGCAATAAGCAAATTATACCAAATCATACCATTACGTCTTTTTTGTGCGATTTCTAGAAATGTACAAAAAGTAACTTAATAGATTTGTAAGAGATAAACCAATACAAATTGTTATGAACGAATAAAAAAAACAGAAAATCCCCAAGTTGAACGTGGAGTTCGTAAAAACTTACGCTACACGCAGAAAAAAAATATAAATAAGTTAAAAATTAAATTAAATCTGCACGTCAGAAAGTTAGCGGTATTAATAATCGAAAATAGAACAAATAATCAAGTAATAAAATAATATTATAGTCGATAATAAACTGTAGCAGTTATGGTAAGTCAATGGAGACAAAACGTTTCAAACATAGAGCGCAAATAAACTAATTCAACGGCACTTACTGTCTCTATTTTTCTTTTCTCTTCCCTTCCGGAACACAGGTAGGTAGTTAGATAATCCAATAGTTAAATAACACAGGTAAATTCAGTAAAAGAAAGTCGGTTTATTACTTAGTAAATCCAGTAGAAAAAATAAAGTGATGATTTTTCCAGTCAAATGGAAAAGAAATGGTACTAAAATAATTGTATTAAGTCAGAAATTTTACTCAGTTACTTGATAAATAAGAAAAACCACAAATAGTAATTAAATTATTTTGCTCAAACAAATGCTCGAAATGATTACCTAAATGTGACCTTAAACGAGGTTCAAAGAGAAGTATTATGTAATATAACCAATATATAATTAAAAATGTAAACTTACGCCCCTTAAAGATTACTCCATATGCGGAAGTTCAAGTAACATAAATAAAAGACCTTCATTAAATTGTTTAATAGCGTGGCTCAAATCAAGATTTGTCACATGTGCCGCTCTACAAACTACTTATATAATAGCTATAACTAGGTACGTCGATAATAAATAATGTTTTGAATTGCAAACTAGAGATCAACTCGGAAGATTAAGCGCTGTCGTCGTTAGTCAATTATTAACAAAACCTCTATTTTGACCATAAAAGCACTCTTCTTAGAGGTTTGGAAACTAGACCAAAAATAAATATATACGACGCTGAATCCGCCGATAAGTAATGCCACGAGTGCTCCCTATCAGGTACCTAAATTCGATATTCAAGCGCATGGAAAATAGCAATGTAGTTTGACGTCACTGAGCAGTACATAAAATGCTTGATCTCTCAAATCGGACCTATTCCACCTTACGTGAAATCAATTAAATTTTAGGGCACCATCCAAACTTTGGCCTCTTTTATATTAGACCGAATTGGCTAAATTCCATAAACTTATACCCGATTTACTTTCCAAAGTCTAATTAAACTATGGCTAGTTGAAATTATATTAATTGACAAGAATAAAGTAAGTTAAGTCTTAGATTTTGATTTATTTATCGATGCAAAGAATATGATCTTACTTTACAAGACTAGAATAAGTTAAATTTTAGATTTCAATCTACTAATCGGATCAAAGAAAATTATCTTAATTGGCAAAAACGGAATAAGTTAAAGCTTAGATCTTGAGCAAAGAAAATTAGGGCTCTAACGTATCTTAATTAATAAGATAAACTGAGTTATAGTTCGGGTTTATTAACCAGAGCAAAGAGAACTACAGTTAGGTGAATATATACCTACATATAGAGAAAATAGGGATAAATGAAAAATAATAATAAAGGTAAGATATCTCACAATCAGATGATGGCGTCCTCTCGAAGGTTTTCCAGAAGGAACGAAACTATGCACATCCTCGGATGAAGAAGGACTCAACCGCTATCCGGAGCAAGTCGCAATCCAGAGACCAGAGGGAAAGCTTGACCAGTTAGACGCAAGGGACTGAGCTGAGAAGACTCGTAGATAAAACCCCGTCGGTAGAATCCTGTGGAACGTCAAAATATTGAAGGTTTCGCATGTAACTCATGACCGAAGAACATTTAAACTCAGAACAGTTAGAATAAAATGCCAAGGAAAAATCAGAGAATAAAAAAAACCTGCAAAGGGTTGCTATTTGCCTAGATCGCTGGAACGCTCAGCTACCTCGTGGATGGACGAGAAGGCCTCTGTAAAGAAATTAGGATGCCATTAAAATCCACACACGGCGTCTCAAAATGGCGGCATTTGTAGAAGAGGGACCAAAAAGAGCAATACCACTCACCTAACTAAAGCAGCATTATTAAATCCCGTTACGGAGTGAGATCCAGGCACTAATAAACAACTAACCATGGATAAGGCAAAGGTAAGGCCTGAAACTTACAATAAAATTGGGTCCGATGGAAAATTCCACTAAAGGTAATCAACTCAAACTTCCATCCGACCACACTGCTTTAAACGTTGAACCGACGACATAGAGTGACCGCCTTGAAACTTCCCGGAAGCAAAAGAGCATCCGCTAAAATTTCCACTACAAAAATTACGACTGACCAATAGAGGTACAGCCACAGGTCACGTGGTCATGACCTGTCACATCGAACAATTTATCCAAAGCGATTTTGAAAAGGAAAGTCCAGAACTTGTGTCCATTCGACCCGCCATTCACTAAAGAAACGTGTTAAAGCAACTCTCAATTTTCGTGACGTCAGAAAAAAGGTCTCCAAAGGCAACCCACGTTCCGGAATTGGTACGCTTGGTACGCGTCAAATCGCTACCGAAAACTGCTCCAAAGAGAACCAAGCCCATATCGATTTTGAATTTCAGGGAGAAGGCAACTGCAATTCACTCTCAATATTTATCGACCGGGCATTAGAGGTTACCACAAATAGAAATAATTTCGTCTGGATCGATAATTTGATTTCTGCGCATTATGGCGAATAATAGTAAAAGTTACACCATTTTGTCACAATGTTGTCACATTTTGTTACAGAAAACGTAATTTAATAGATCTGTAAGGGTAAAAGACAAAGCAATTGAATAGTTCATGAATTTTTCATTTAAAATATATCGTTCTGCTAACAGTAAAAACAATTTAATTTAATGTAATTTTATGAATTATCATCATCCCATTACGTTCTTTTTGTGAGATTTCTCCGGCTGTTGACAGTCGTAGTAAAAGTAATTTAGTAGATTTGTAAGGATAAATGAAATTAATGGTCCACGAGTTGTTTATTTAAAATATGTCGTCACCCTAGCGGCATAATCAATTAAATTCAATGTAATTTTATAAATTAATCATCATTCCTTTACGTCTTTTTTATGAGATTTCTCGGGCTGTAGTAATCCAATTATTCAACAGCCATATAAACATAATTTAATAGATTTGTGAGGGATAAACGAACAAATGAATAGTTTATTAGTTCGACGATAGGTCTCTCACATAAAATTGCAACAAGACAGTGTAAAAATAAAATGTAGCAGTTACAATAAAGGAATAAATAAATATATGATAAGTCAAGAACACAGCAGGAAATGTAACCGTAAAATTACAAATTCAATAATAAAATGAGACAGAAAGATGCAGAGACTAACTCAAACTAACCCAACTAATCCAACTACTCAAAGTAACGATACACGTACTAGCAGCAATGTAGTTTACGGAAACAGACAATAACATTAGTGATATTTAACTTTGCTGATTTTATATCAGATATTCTGGGCTCAATAACACCCGTATTTGGTAAAGTTACGCGATTGTAGCTGATATAACTCATCCTTTTGTCATGCGACCAACGGGTCGAGATGCGAGCTACTTGCTCTTAAAGGATCTGGCAGTATGGGGGGTCGCAACGCGACCTGCCTAATATTTTTTCTGTGACAAGGGGAGCACAACGGACCCAGCCTTGTAATTTGAAGATCCTGGAGTCTCTACTGCTACGAATGTGTTTTCGGTACGCCGACGATAACTGATATCTCACAGGAAATGCAGTCATTCTTTTCTGTGACAAGGGGAGCACAACGGGCCCAGCCTTTTAATTTATATATATTTTTTCTTTTTACCTGAGATGCATCGTTATCGTACATTTGCTATATAAAGCCAATCGGAATACTTTATATATTATCCAGAGACAAAATACAACACACGTGAACAATTATTAGTCGGCTACTACTACTCTTTTTCTATTCGGATTAGGTCCTGCACTTTATACCGGTAGTAAAAAACTATGCTGTAAATACACTTATCTTATATTTATAAAAGTATAGTTTATAATTACAAAAATGTATTATTCCTTTAGGACTGATTTAATTTTAATCCATTTTAATTGGGTGTGATTTTAACTTGTTATAATGTTTCTAACGTAGTGATTTTGGTGCTTCTTTTATTTGCACTAAAATAGTGTGTCTTTTAGTGAATTTTATATATTTTTTATTCTTGTGTTTTTTATTTATTTTTATAAATTTTTTTCTCTTCTTGCAATTGTTTTATGTATTCTAATTTGACTTGTGTCGAATATTGTATATTTTGTGGTACAAATAAATTATTATTATTATGATTATTGTCGCACCAATAAATTATGATTATGACGATTACCTTGGCATAAATATATTATGATTATCTTAAATATACGGTATCACCAAGAGCTGCGCTCGCTTCTTTTGTTTCCCATTATTATTATGACTATTGTCGCACCAATAAACTATAATTATTTTAAGTATCTTAGATATATGGTATCACCAAGAGCTGCGTTCTCTTCTTTTGTATAGCAAGTTTTTCTTAGTCTTACATATTATCCTGTCTCACCTTAATCCGATCAATTT
This sequence comes from Pissodes strobi, assembly GCA_016904865.1. NCBI lineage: Eukaryota > Metazoa > Arthropoda > Insecta > Coleoptera > Curculionidae > Pissodes > Pissodes strobi. The sequence continues at coordinate 23,471 of MU188970.1, read as the reverse complement.
GAGATCAACTAGAAAAACATTTTAGGGTAAATCCCTGATCAATTCTAAATTAAATAAATAAATCTAACTATACTCTTGCTTTAAATCAGCTGTGCTGTTCTTTTCGAAAAAAAGCACTAAGTGTCGCCAATCTGTCTACAGGTTATTGCATCTAACGGTATTTCTCGTGCGAAATGTCATCTTGGCAAAAAAGATTTACAACTTTAGTCTGCCCTCGAGGTAATAGAAAGATAATTTTGCCAGTAATCCGTTGGTTTTATGAGTTAATTAAATTCCCTACTGCGTGAATTTTGAGTTCATTTAAATTTGAAATGTTTACTTATTGATTATATAACACACCAATTAGAGCTATGCCTTAGTTGAAGAGATTTTAACGATTTACGGTCCTCCCTAAGTCTAGCCGAAATTTTACCTGCCCTTTGCGACAAGAAAATAGTATCGAGCCCTTATGTATGTTCCCCCAGAATATAGAGTTACGTAAAGTTAAAATAATGAAAGTAAAAATTTTGCGTAATAGAATTGGTTCTCGCCTTGGAAACGTTGTTTTTGCCCATTTCTTTTTCAGATTGGATTGTTGGATGACTTCGTGTGGATTTTTACTTAAGAACTTTAGACCGTGACATTGGCTAAGTTTAGAGCTCTCAATTAATTATACCTGTAGATATATGGACACGCCCTGTATCACCTGCATCAGCCATAAGTAGTACGTCGTTCACGTGACACAGCACACGTCCATATGTGCAGTTAGGAGAATATCTGCAGAGTCATGGCGAATTAAACCAAGGAATATGAAATTTGTAACCCCTGCAACATGGTGTCCATAAATATAAAATAATTTATTTACACAGTTAGTATCCTCAGATATTAACCGTATATACATTTTTATATATCATATTAAAATAACCTAGTTCAGCTACATAGAACCACAGGGAATTGCCTTATACATAAAGCGAAATTGTAAAGCGACTTAAGTTTATTTTGATTAATCGCAGCATGAACTACTGCCTCACAGAAACATATTTCCTTGATCTCGATGCTGGAAATATTCCAGTTTCTTTTCAAGTTTCATTTCGAGAACGGTTTTAGAAACCGAGGCATGCCGATTTTCGCTTTGAATATAAATTTCCTAGTTTCTTGGCCACAGTTAGAGAGAGACATCACCATGGTTACATTTCTTTACTGAATTATATTATGCATCGATAAAGATAGCTTTCTACTATCTGATAGATAAGTGGTCTCTTAATACATTATGGCAATAGAGCTTAAAATTGCATGTTTATATATGTAACGACTGTATGACGTCTTAATAGCTGATAAGTAGAGACCAGATTACCGGTTTTAGTTACAAAGGGCCTGCCACAAATTTCTCCATCAAGCACAATACTTTTCAACATTTATATATTGGAAATGTTTAATTAAATTTTTATACTGTTAAATTGACTGGTTATGCGGATGACTTGGTCATTTTTAAAAAAGGAGTGAATGTAAATACTTTGGTTAATAAAATAAATAATAGAGCCCTAGTAATGATTAACATAATATTAAAGAATAATGAGTTGCCTCTCTCTGTTGAAAAGTGTGAAGCAATGTGGTTCACTATGGGTAGAAGAAGGTACCAACCACGAGTAATTCACTTCGAGAGTTTTTCTATTAATTATAAACCACAGATTAATTATTTGAGTGTTATTTTTGAGGAACACTTAAAGTGGTACATATTGGAAATATACCCAACAAAGCAAAAAAATCACCAAATATTCTGAGGACGATATGGTGAGGAACTGACTCATACACGCTGCTAATCATCTTTGGTGCATTGGTTAGATCCAATTCAGATTTTGGTTCTTTTTTCATAAAGCCGGCAAATCAAAACTGTTTAGGAAAATTAGTTTCAGCATATTTTGAGGGTATACGAATCTGTTTCGGTTGCAGGAAATCCACCTCTGGGCAGTTCTTTTGGTGGAAGCATCAGTGCTTGACATGGAACATAGATGAAAGATTTGTAGTGTAATGTAGTAGGGTTAGGAATCTATTTTCATGAACACAGGGCTATGTACTGGCCATTAACGCAATAAATTACTCGTGTTGTATAAATTGCCCGCTGCATGTGCACAAATTTCACAATTTTAAACATATTTTATATTAAAAACTAGAAATATGACTTTTAAAGCATTTAGCTTTGGTCCCAACTCGGGTGACCATATTGGCTACTGCTTTACTTAGTATCACGGCCTTCTAGTCCAGAGGCTGCTAGTCTGTGTCATAAACTCCCAATGCCTACTTTATATCATAAATTTCTTATGTGTGTTTATAATTATTCTGTAAGTTTCTTCAATATGTAGTTCTTATGACATCCCAAGTAACACATAGGATGGCGCTTTATATCCGAATTGCTTTATAAGTGCTTTATTTTTGACTATATGGAGTTATTGGAGAATCTCAGATTACCAATTTGCTTAGATGATATTTTAGTTCTTTAATTTAGTTCTTTAAGCGGTTTAAGAACGAAGCTATATACTTGCTTTGTAAACATTCCTAAGATCCCCTTATACAGACAAATGATATCTTTATATATGCTTTATAAAAATTATTTAAACGCATATATGCTATTTAAAGGGACAGAGTACCTGATCATTAAAAATGACAACTTTAAGAACTGGAAAAACTTGAAGAAATCTGGACTTTTTACATAGGATGGCGCTTTATATTCGAATTGCTTTAAAAATTATTTAGAAGTGCTTTATTTATGACTATATGGAGTTATTGCTGAATCTCAGATTACCAATTTGCTTAAATTATATTTTGGTTCTTTAATTTAGTTCTTTAAGCGGTTTAAGACCGTAATTTGAGAGCTGCTATAAAGTAGCTTTTTAATTGTTCTATAAAGACATTCATTATGACTTTTAAGCTATATACTTGCTTTGTAGACATGCCTAAGATCCTCTTATACAGACAAAATGATATCTTTGTAGATGCTTTATAAAGATTATTTAAACGCTTATATGCCATTTAAAGGAATTTTCTGTTTAAGCAAAATGGCGTCGTAAAATACCACTACACAGGATGTTAAGAACTTTTGTTAGCGACTCCATATTGTTGACTGAAATCTAATGTTGATAGATGAAACGGCATTTTGTTAGAAAACAAAATTGGGTTTTGGTAGTAAATTAATACATTCTATTCATCAAAATTATTAGAATTCATATAAAACACTTGTTTCGAATTGTTAAAACATTATTGATTTTTATGAAAAAAAAGTTATGAAAATAATTTCAAAAAATTTAGAAAAATGGTAAATTTTCTAAATTTTGATGGCGACTATTAATTTTACGAGGTAGCATACTACATAACTACAATACACTTTTTCTGGCATGTCGATTTTAGGTACTCTCTCCTCGCCTGCCCTCAATAGCTTTTTATACATAACTCGTTCAAATAATTCCATATCCTGTAGACGCCATTCTAAATGGCTATTCCTACAACCTCTGTAATTATCAAAGTGTCTGTTTGAGTCTGAGTTTTAGTGGAGTAGAAGATATTCCTTTAACCATTTTGCAATATAGAAGATATAATGAGGCGGTAACTCTTTCCGAATATATAAAAGTTATATAAGACATATTTAATCGCTTAAATTGCATTTATGTCTTTTTTAAAAAACTTACACAAGCGCCATACAATAATACTTACACAGCATTGGTGCAATTTAAGAGCAAGTTTAACTTCACTACATAGATGCTTTATATGTTCTTTATAATGGTGATGGTAAGCGCTATACTTATTTCAAGAAGTTATATAGTGGCTATATATTAGGCATATATACGTGTTAAAAGAGTTATATAAAAGTATTATAGAATAGATTTTTTGGAGCATTTAGTTACGCTTTTATATAATAGCTGAGTAAAATGGTCCCTTTAAGACAAATAGCAGCCATATAAGTAATACATAATTGATTATCTTACCTTTTATAGCGTCGTTTTACTCTATAAACTAGTGATATAAACGTTTGTTAAACGTTTATACATTTTTTTGAGTTCCTTGGGATTTAAAGCCAAATATCAAAAAACCAGTGATGCCAGAGTGGCAAAGCCAAAAATCGCTACAACCTGGTGTGAAAAATCGCTACTTTGTCGCTACTTTCTTCTGACGCAGACAGTGGCTTAGCATACTGAAAAAAAAACACATGTGTTGTTTTTTTTTACAGAATAGGATTTTTTTTATTTTGCTGCATAAAATTGAAAGGGAAAAATTAATAAAAACGTAGGAGAAAACAAAATAGATCTCTAATAGTGTTTTCACTAAAACTAACAACAGAACACACAACACAACAAAAACTAATTTAATTAGTCACTACCCAATAAGAAAAAGTGTGGAGAAAAGACAAAACCAATCATTGAAGTATTTTGATTATCATGTATTAGTTAAAGATTGATTAGCAGTTCGTATAAAGTATATTACCCATAGCAGAAGGTAAATGCACTAAATTGCATTTAGGCAGACAAACACACAAATTATGGAACATGCAACAAAAACAAAAGGTTTTGACCGGACCGATCGATTTCGGGGAAGTCCCGGATCCAGGAACTGATGCGATCTAATCCGAGTCGAGCCGATAGAGCAGATATGACAGATATGACAGTGGCTCCCGGTCCTCAGTTATAATTTGAATATTAAGATAAAGACGATAATTGCGAACCGTAAAACAGTGAGCAAAACTTCCTAACCTAATTCGAAATTCGAAACAGTCGCTACAAATAGGCTCGTTTTTGTAAATCCGCTACGTCTCAAAGTAATCAAAAAGTTACTATTTTCGCGACAATTCGCTACGAATGGCAACACTGCAAAAAACTTATTGAGTTTACACATTAAGTACAGGGTTTTCTAACGAGAACTAGACAAGGCGGTTTTTTGACTTTTCTTGTACTTTTATAAAAAAAAAACCTGAAATAGCCATCTTATGTAATTTTCTCCCCCGAATTCGGATATGTTCAAGAAAAACAATTGAACATCAAATAAAATTGCTAGAGGTCACTTTGATATTTTTTTAAATGGAACAAGGAGCTTCCTTGAGCTTTGCTCGATAATTTTCCATTCTTTTAGTTTCCATGCCATTTGGCGATAATTCACATGCGCTGGTGTATAGTTAGGTGGTCGGTACCCTGACGAGCTATGGGTGGATTCTTTTCGTAGTCCACCGAGGAAGCGAAACAACATTCC
>MU188970.1:0-17860 GCA_016904865.1 Pissodes strobi | reverse complement strand
TATTTCATGTGAAAAAAATAGTAATAATATTACCTTCGTTTTAATAAAAAAATATAATAATGCTAATGATGTTTGGTTATTTCAAAGAATATATTTGATGGGTTAACTAACTTTACATAATTAAATCAAAGTAAGTGTAGTTAATTTGTTTTAATGTGTAATATCATTTGATATGTCTTCCAAAAACATAAGAAAAAAGAAAGTAATTGACGCCTTACTTCCATTTATCAAAATTATCAAACCATACTATACTAAAAACACGCTTCTCCCTCTTCTTCTATGAAATTTAAATCCTTACCGCTCCCAGAAGCATTTATTTTGATCGGCTGAACAAATATGTCAAAAGTTCATTTTTCTCCGTTCACATATAAATGCACTTGCTTTGTTTTAACTTTGGACAGCCGATCTAACATTTAGGCGGCTCATATTAAATATTTGACGTATATTAGGAATTGAAACCTTGATCCTCAAGACAAAGACCTCCACTGCCGAGAGAGGCAGACGGAGCACCCCCAAAGTTTAATTGCCTTTATTAATTTATGATGATTACACCAGAGTGTTCAGGTTAGCAAGTAAGATCCTATAAGGGTAGTCGAAGATTGTAAAAGAATGTGGCTATAAAAATCTTAAAAAATTCGTTGTGACCTTAAATATAGCTTAGAAATGGATCGGTAGACTACGATTGTGCGTTTGCGTATTATCTGAATTAGCAATTAAAAGATAAATACATAAATAATGTGTTGTTTTGATTGTCATTTTACTTGTAAATCGTTTTAAGTTTGTAGTATAACATAGGGTTAGTGCACCAATAGTTGACCAGTTTAGACAAATTTTGGAAAAACCAAATTGTAAAATTGTAGTTTTAATACCAGAGCGTTGGGCAATATCTTTTCAATAAAAAAATGATATTTAGATTATTAAAAGTTTTATATCTCAATTATGAAAAATTATTCTTAACCAAAATCACAAAAAGTTCCAGTTTCCAGTAGATGCCCATATGTGACCACTATTACTAAAACAAGAATTTTAAGGGAATGTTTATTTATTACAAATAACTCATGTCTACAACTACAAGAACTGATTTACAAAACATTGTAGGAAAACTTGTATTTTATCCGCTGACCTGAAATGCTAATATTTGGTTCCTCCAATTTAGAAATTAGTTAAGTGCAGATTACGATACTAATATCATTTTCTTTAACTTTATAAACCGATTTGTCTTCTTAAACAGGGTAGAATGCTTGAACTTCTATTTCATCATCTGTAATGAAAGTTTGAATGGAGCAGACATAAGTATGGGTGATCGTTTCTCCTGGGAAATTTACCAAGTAAAGGTTCCCTTTTATAGGCTGGTTATCATTTTGAAGATTTGTATATTGTCACTTGAGTATCATTTTCATTGTCAGTAGGTTCAAATTTGGATCAGATATGTCATCAATGCTGGAACCACTTTCTTTCCATTCTTCATAATCTTCTTCACTATCAGAATCGGCTTTTTCAGTTTTTTTACTTATTTTTGCTCTTTTCTTAGATCTTGGCTTTTTATTGTGCGATTTTTTGTGTTTTCTTCTCGTCTGGACTTCCTCAATATGGCCCTCTCAAGTTTCGCCCTTTCCTTGTCTGCTTTATTTTTTTCTTTTTCCTCGTGAAATTTCAACCACCTTAGAGATGTTGTTGCATGTAGCAGCCTCTCTTTTTTTGAAATACCTTCTTTTTTCTCAGATGATCCTTAAGGCCAAAAAATGATGAGATAACTCTCCTCTGTAAAATACTATTTCATTGACAGCCTGTATACAGGTAAAAGATAAATCAAGCCATAAATTGAAGTCGAGTTTTTGCGAGGTTTTTTGGAGGAGATCCGAAAGGTATTGCTCGAGAACGGAATAGAGAGAGTCAGAAGCCAGCGGCGTGTACGGTTTATTTTGGTGAATTGTTTTGCTTCTGTGTTGTAATACATCATTACAAGTCGGTAAAATGAAACTTATAATATTGTTATTAACCTAATTTGGACCATTATATATTTTATACTCATTGATAATTCATATTTGATGGTACCGTGTGTATATATTTTGATATTGTTATTAACATAATTTGCATATATATTTCTCCTATTTTCATGGCATAACATATGTATATATTTAATATTGCTATTAACATAATTTGCACAAGTATATTTATTTTATTCTCATTGATAACAATTCATATTTGGTGGCACAACATGTGTATATATTTTGATATTGTATAAACATGATTTGCAGAAATATTTCATTTATTGTCATGGATGGTTTATATTTGTTGGTATAACATGTGTATATATTTAATGAAATCATTTTATGCTGTGACTAACATTGCTTTTTCGGTCTGTCTTTTCGTGCTGGAATTTTAGTTTTAGTATGACCGGGGGGGGGATCGAGGTTTTCTCTGCCATGCTCTGAAATGCGTGAAATTTCTTTAATAAATTAGGCAGGCGTATTAGGAATCTGTAGTTTAATTTACATGACGCACCTTTACCTCAAATTTCCCTAATAGCGTTTAGTCGAAGCGCAATCTGAATCATTAAAATTGTGTAAGATATAATAATAACACAACGTAGGGCTTGCTTTTCTTTTTAATCTAATTTGACGATCATTGGCAAAATAAAGATAAAGCACAATTTTACTTATCTGATTCAACTATGTTGAACAGGCCAGGGTACGTTATACTACAATGTGATCAATGAATGAAGCACTAATCGATCGTGATGATTTAGGACATGTAACTTCTAGATTGGTATTTTGAAGCCTTCTTGATGTAGACGATTTAGAAATAACAATATTTCTAACAATATAAATAGGTTTTCCTTGTGGGATTTTTATTAGTTTTCCTTGGTCAATATTATCACAGGTCATCAAAATATCAATTAATTAAGTGCCTTTTATAGGTTTTTAAATGATTATAAAACATTTTCAAACAGAAATCAGTTGTTGACCACGTATTTGAATTAATAGTTGACCAACACATTTTGCCGGTCAACTACTGGAACGAGCCGGAAATTGTCAATTTTAAAGAAAGATGCCTAACCCTAAACATATATCCGTCGCAATGGATACAATAAGGAAAGAAAATAATAACATGTGTGCAATATCCAATAATTTTGCCCACAGTGTATATTCGGAATTGAAATATACTATATCGAAATGACTATTAGTAATAAGCAACAGTAAAGGTATAAGCTATTTGAATCGTTCTTCCGTATCCTATAATCTTACCAGTGGCGTAGCTAGAAATGTCGGCGCCGGGGGGGCAATCCTATCGGCTGGCGCCTAAAACAAGCATATATTTTGTGTAATACGCAAATTAATCAAAAAATAATACATCATAATAGTAAACGTATATTTTTTATTTACAGGAATATAAAATATATAAACGGCAACCAACCAACAGGTACATACATATTTAAATATAAACGTAAACTAAAAATCTGCAACCTTGTTTAATTAATCGTTAAAGTCTTTCTTCGGTTTTAAATCGACGAAAATTGATCGATTATTTGTTCAAAATTATTTTTTTGGGCAAATTAATTTTCTATGCTTAGTATTGCTATGCTTTTTTTTCAATCCACTTGCAAAGGCGTTGCCTATAATACCCTAATGGGCACTGCAAGTAGGAAAGATACCGATGGACTCTTCTCTTAAAGATGTTTATCCAACAGGGAACAACTCGATTGGTAAGGAGATCCAAATGCTCGTCACACGCCAAAAGAAAGAATTTTGGTAGAGGCTGGTTCTGGGTGTGCTCTGTTGAAGAGCATATGGATGAGAGCTTCTAGCTCGTCGTGTAGAACGAAAAAAGCTGGCGCAGGAGGGAATCAGAGTTGGCAGTTCGGTCGAACACCTTCCGTGATAATATCGGTAAAATAGGGAGAGATCACTTACCATCCGCCTATGTTCCAAGGTGTAAAGGGAACGAGTCAGTGTTTCGTCGTTAATAAATCTAGCAGCTAGATTCTGGATGGAGTCTAAGAGCGATAGAGTATGTTTGGGAGCAGAACTCCAAATGTGGGAGCAGAACTCCTAATGTGAGAGCAATACTCCAGAGTAGGTCTGATTTGCGCTTTATGGAGTGTAAGCAGCTGATGGGAGCTGAAGTATTTTTTGGCACGAAAAGTACACCCAGTTTTTAAGAGGCACACTTGAGACCTCGGACATGCTCATTCCATGAAAAGTTAGTTCTTCTTGGAGAAAGGATTTCCCCCTCCATGATGATGTCAAGGTAGTTTCCCTTAGTTTTTCCGGGGGAAATCTGTTTAAGTCTTGATTGATTGAGTCACTCTGTTGTCTTCTTAGTTGTCCCAGAGTGGCCGATGATAATGGTTTGTCAGAAGAAAAGGATGAAACAAGACTGCTATCGTCTGCATAATTGTAAATGGGGTTTTCAGTAAGCGTTAGTAAGTCATTTATGTGCAGCAGGAACAAAGTTGGAGACAAAACCGAACCCTGCGGAACACCAGCACTGATGGCAAATGCCTCGGACGAGACACGATCGATCCTCCAAAAAACTAGACAATAGTGTATGCAGAACCGGTGGAAAGCCATAAGCTGAGAGTTTGTCCAGGAGTGATTGGTGCCACACCCGGTCGAAGGCTTTGGAGATGTCAAGAGCAACGACTCGGGACTCTCCGTGTTTTCCAAGGTTTAATTGCAGATGTGAGTTATATTAGATCTCCGGTTGAGTGCTTCGCTCTAAATCCATACTGCCTATCAGATATTACGTTGTTCTGTTCAACATCTCGGTGTTAATGACATTACCTTGGCCACTACTGGGGTTAAAGATATTGGACGGTAGTTACTGGCAATATTTTTCTTTCCCTTCTTAGGTGCAGGTTACATTCTTGCGTGCTTCCAGAGGGATGGGTTAGGTTTGGTTAGAATAGGAGTCAGCTCCATTGCGCACTATTTGAGAACAATGGGGGGAATTCCATCCAGTCCAGCGGCCTTTGAGCAGTCATGACGACGAAGTAACCATCTTATCTTGTTTTGCTTGAAAACGATTTCAGGCATTGTTGTGGCGATCCTAGGCAACATTGGTGGAGTTTTTCCTGGATGGAATTTCGTGCAAACATTGAGGCAAACAAGTCTGCATTTTCCCTTGCAGTCACTGCAACGGAATTGTCTTTACGCAATAGTGGTGGAAAACTTGAAGATGAAAAGTTTTTCCCTATGACCTTTGTAAATCCCCAAATTGATTTTGAGCCGTTCGGACAGTTCAAAAGCTTCTCGTGGACTCTCTGATCAAAATCAGCTTTGGCTTGATCAGTAATTAGGTTGCAGTTATTTCGTGCATCCATAAAAGCTCTGCGCGAAACAACGGAAGCGTTGTTGCGCCATTTGCGATAAGTTTGAATGGATGCTTAGCCTCCTTTTTGGAAACCGCCTGAGTACACCTTTTGTTCAACCATGATTTTCCAGGATAGGATCGTTTATTAGAGATAGGGATTGACGTCTCCACCCCAATGATAAATACCTTTCTAATGGATTCAGAAATAAAATAGATCGCTGGATTTAAAACAGACGTCCCTTCAAGGGAATGACAAAAAAGTCATGTTTATAATGCCACACTTTGCGAGGAAACGCTTTAGAGGACGGTGGAGTTGGACAGGTGGACAAAGCTGATATAAGCCTGTGATCAGAGTTAGACTGTGGTGATGTAATGTTTATCCTATAAGTTTTTAGATGTTGTTAGAAACAACTTTAGTAGGTAAGTCTGATGGTTTCCAACGTCTGCTATCCGTGTTGGCTCGTCTACAAGTTGAGCCAGGCCGTAGGTAATTGCAAAAGCCCCAGCTTCTCTGCCCACCTCATCCGTTCGGGAAGAAAACTTTAGCCAAGGGATGTTGTGAACATTAAAGTCCCCCACGAATGTTATTTCAGCCTCTGGGTGGGTGGTTTGAAGTTTGTCGAATGTTAGTGAGAGATAGGAGAAGAGTTGTTTATAATTGGGTTCATTTGGAGAAAGATAAAGGATGCAGATAAATTTAGTAACATCCTTTAGTGACAGCTTGAGTCAAAGATCAACTATATAGACTTGTCTGGCTAATGGTACTTCGTAAATACGAAAGTCTGAAAACACATACTTTTTTTACGACCGAAATTATCGGAATTTTTGTCTTGAAGGCGCATGCCGCCTTACGCAGCGGTTTTACAAATTTGCATGTACCACATGCCGCCGCGCCGGGATATGTCTTTTTATTCCACGTAAAATTCTTGGATTGTATTATAATTTAGTTAATTTCAAAACTCTGTTAAGTTCATGAGCATTGTTAGCATTAGCATATTTATAAAAGCGGCGCCGCGCCGGCGCCTAATTTCTCTTGGCGCCGTGGGGCCTTGCCCCCCCAGGCCCACCCGGTAGCTACGCCACTGAATCTTACAGCCTACAATAGAAATACTATTCAATCACAAAAGTGTTTAAGTACATAATATAATCAATCGCCAAGCGATGACGAAGGGAATATATATTAATCGGCCTGCAGGTCTTACTAGAGATATTGGCTCAATTTGTAACTATAGCTGAGTAGCCTCCCGTATGGGACCTTAGTACCTGCTGGCGACGTCTGGCTAACTAATACTAAACTCTTCAGTTTTGAATGTATTGTAGTATTGTCACATATGTGGAACGACAAATTGCGGTGCGTGAGACAGTAATTTAATTAATTGTTATACTAATAAAGGTTGTACAGCATAACTCGGTTTAGGAATTGGGATCGAGGTTTTCTCTGCCATGCTCTTTTCCCTCGTGAATTCCAGGCGGAGTATGGCACACTTTTCTTTAATAAATTAGGCAGGCGTATTAGGAATCTGTAGTTTAATTTACATGACGCACCTTTCCCTCAAAGTTCCCTAATAGTGTTTAGTCGAAGCGCAATACGAATCATTAAAATTGTGTAAGATATAATAATAACACAACGTAGGCCTTGCTTTTCTTTTTAATCTAATTTGACGATCATTGGCAAAATAAAGATAAAGCACGATTTTACTTATCTGATTCAACTATGTTGAACAGGCCAGGGTACATTATACTACAATGTGATCAATGAATGAAGCACTAATCGGTCGTGATGATTTAGGACTTGGAACTTCTAGATTGGTATTTTGAAGCCCTCTTGATGTAAACGATTTAGAAATAACAATATTTGTAACAATATGAATAGGTTTTCCTTGTGAGATTTTTATTAGTTTTCCTTGGTCAATATTATCACAGGTCATCAAAATATCAATTAATTAAGGGCCTTTTATAGGTTTTTAAATGATTATAAAACATTTTCAAACAGAAATCAGTTGTTGACCACGTATTTGAATTAATAGTTGACCAACACATTTTGCTGGTCAACCAACTACTGGAACGAGCCGGAAATTGTCAATTTTAAAGAAAGATGCTCAATCCTAAACATATATCCAGCGCAATGGATACAATAAGGAAAGAAAATATTAACATGTGTGCAATATCCAGTAAGTGACCACGTTGGTCAAAAACTAGAGCCATATTGAATAATTGTTCTATTTGGTAGTTGGCCTCCTGTTTTTTAAAACCAAATTGACGGTTTTGGAGAAAAATACTGACAGAATAGAATAACTTATTTGCTTTCACTCAAACCAATAAAACTAATAGTTTAAACATTAGGATCTCCGATGACCATTGATATGAAATGTGGTATTCTCTTACCTTGTTTACTACAAAACGCATAGAAATACTCACAAAATGGCCTCTCAATGTTCGTTTTCATGAACTACAAAACTTTGTATTAAATATAAAGCATTCACTGCGCCACCCATTAGTCAAAAGTCACACTAATATATCAAGCCCATTAAACCAGCCAGCAACATTACAGGGTTCTTGTTAATTCCATTTTAGGAATAAATGGTCAACTACTGGGTACTGGTCAACTACTGGTGCACTGACCCTACCCGGGCCTGTTCAACATAGTTGAATGCGATAAGTTGTGCTTTATCTTTATTTTGCCTATGATCGTCAAAATAGATTAAAAAGAAATAGATTAAAAAGAGACAAAGTAGGGAAATTAGAGGGAAAGGTGTGTCATGTAAATTAAAACACAGACTCCTAATACACCTAATTTATTAGAGAAAACGTGTCAAATTATTAGAGAAAAACGTGCCGGACTCAGCCTGTAATTCACGAGGGGAAAGAGTACGGCAGAAAAACCCTCGATCTAAATTCCTAAACCGAATTATGCTGTTTAATCTTTATTTGTATAACAATTAATTAAATTACTGTCTCTCGTACCAAAATTCGTAGTTCTACATTTGTAACAATTCATTTAAAACCGAAGGGGTTGTTGTTAGTTAGCCAGATGCCGCTGGAAGGTACTGAGGTCCTGGATTACGGCGGCTACCCAGCTATTTAGTTGCAAATTTGGCCAATATCTCTAGAATGATCATTACATTTATAACTAGGATATCTCTCCCGTCAGGTTAGGAAATGGTTAGTAGATTCATTAAGGCCCTTGCGTACACTCTCAGTCATACTAAAATTAATATCTTAGTACGAAAAGACAGCAAATAATAAATTTTCTGTTTTCATTTAAAGTAGAATTCTATGGCCATTTACGCTGAACTACTGTTGTTATGACTCATCTTATTATTCATCTTAATGTATTAGTCATATGCAAGATCAGCAAAATCTGAACATTATATATACGCAGCATGCCTAATGTAGGTTAGTCATTAAGAAAGCTTTGTACTGAACACTTGTAGCTCGAAATAAAACTTTTTAAAAACAATCGTTTTCTGAAAGTAAATAAAATTTGCGCAGTCGGTAGGATCCTTTCGGAGTGCGTTTATTAGATCGGAATCTCGGAGTACAAAGCGATACCCTGTACGAGATTTATTAAAGTGATTAACTAGTGCACCACCCTTTGTTTCAACAATTAAGAAAGGATTAAGAAGGACTTCAAGAACCCAGTCAAGCATCTTGTGACTCCTGATGCATCGCTTTATGGTACGCCACAGCGATCGTCAGTAGGACAAATTGGTCTATGCTAGTGTCCACTACAGGCAGCGAGTGAACCGAGCAGTGTATCTCCTCAGCTATCTCATTGTCTGATACAGGAAGAAAACTGGAATCAAGCCTTGTCTTGTAAGTCATCTTGAATCCTTATAGTTGCACAACCTGTTAGTTAGAAATGAAATTAAAATATTCTCCAAGAAGTTATTAGGAGATATTACTTACCCAAAGAGGAATTTTAAAGAAGAAGGACAAACTTCTCAACATTCTAAACCTTCTACAAGTAACCAGTCTAGTTTAAGTATTGAAAAAATATATTCTGATATTTCTGAAAATCACCCATTATTAACTTCTAATTTAGATTTAGATTTAAATATTGATCAATTATTTTTTGAAAATCCTTTTAATAATTCTGATGATAAATCTATTAGAATAAGTAACCATATAACTTTACATTTAAGTAGTTTTACTAATTTGATAGAAATGGCTGACGCTTTGAGATCTACCGTTACCCTATTGAAAACTTTTGATGGAACGCCATCACGTTTAGATTCCTTTATAAACCAAATAAACACCTTTCATACTAGATATTTCTCTAATGATGTATCGCAACAAGAATATGTTTTATTAGCTATAAAATCAAAAATTGTAGGAGCAGCTGAAGACTTTTTACTTACTCGCTCAGATTTATTAACCTGGGAAGAAATTAAAATAGCTTTACAACAAAAATTCAGTGATCCAATTACCAAAGCTAATTTACAACAACAATTAATATTCTTAACGAAAAAGAATGAATCTAGTTACGCAAATAAATATGAAATATGCAATGAAGTTCACAATATCGAAGCTAGAGCTATATTAATCTCACAAAATGAGTTAACCGCTAATCAAAATCTCTTAGCTAATATTTCCAGTGAATTAAGAACACTATTAATAGTACAAAACCCGCAAATAATGCAATTGATATAATTACCAATTATGAAATATTAACAAGTCAAAGTTATTTTAAAAATAACTATTTACATAACCAAACTAAATAAAACTTGAGGACAAAGGACTCATCAGCCCTTTATGAACTTCTCTAGGATACCAAGCATGACACCGCCTGGGAGATTCCCAAATAATCGCCCAAATAATGTCCCAAATAATGGTCGAAATAATGTGCCAAATAATGTACAATATCAGACACAAATACAAAAACCACCATTTAACCCTAACCAAAGGCATATTCCTCCACCATTTACCCCTAATCAAAGAAATAGGCAACAATATCCACAACCAATGTCTAGCGTATGAACGATTCAGAAGAATCTAACTCAAATGAAACCCCAACAAAGACCATTTCAAAATCAATTCCAAATTCAGGAAGACCTCATTATTCATTTCAGGAATTAACCCATCTAGAAAATGAATGCTACGACCCTCAATTCAATTCTACAGAGGAAAACGAAAATGAATGTAGTAACTATTACTATACAGAAGATACTCTAGATCTTGAGGAACCAGAACTTTCTGAGGAAACATTAGTTGAACAATTGGAAAATTTTCAGTTAGAAGCCTCGGACGAGAAAAACCTTGCCTAAGCTTAAATAGCTTCCAAATAAACCGATTACCCTATATCAAAGTCCCTAATTATAATATTAGACTACTTATCGATACTGGTTCTCATGCATCTCTCCTTAGACCTTCATTAGCTGAAACCCTTTAAACTTGTGCTGGATCTAAAAAAGCCACAAGTAAAGCAAACATTCGCTTATTTTTATGCTACGGTATAACGGAACCAATAGAATTCATTCTCTATCCATTCCACGAATACTTTGATGGAATTTTGGGAATTTAAGACCTTTGCAAACTAAAATTAAATGTTGACTTAAAAAATCAAAATCTCAAAAATCAGTATATGGAAATTCCTTTCCAATACAGACAGAATTTTGAGCAATATAAAATCGAAATACCACCTAGAACCATACACAAAACTACCTTTAAGACAAACTTACCAAATAATATTACATGTATGGTACCCTATTATCGAGACGAGGAAATCGAAATACAACCTACCCTTATAAGTATTAACAACGGATCTTATATAATCGATATTTTCAACCACTCTAATAAAACTGTCGTAATTAACTGTAATTTAAATGATAGTCTATTAATGGAACCATTCGAAGTAAACAATTACGAAATATTTAATTTCGAAATAAATAATAACGGAGTAAAACAAAACCAGACTACTGAGGATACAGATTTCAGAAGTTGAATTAGACATCAGCATTTAAACTCAGAAGAAAGAAATAAACTATTTAAACTTCTAAAGAAATTTAATAAAATTCTGTATAAACCTGGAGACATGTTAACATTCACAAATCAAGTTAAGCATGTTATTAACACCACCGATGAAATTCCAGTGCATACAAAAAGTTACAGATACTCCTATGTACATAAGAACAAAGTAAATAAACAAATAGAGCAGATGTTACGTGATAAAATCATTCAAACCTCTAGCTCTCCGTGGAGTTCACCTATATGGATCGTTCCTAAGAAAATGGACGCATCTGGACAAAAGAAATGGAGACTAGTAATCGACTACAGGAAATTGAACGAAAAAGCAACAGATGATCGATATCCATTACCAAATATTTCGGACATCTTAGATAAACTGGGAAAATGCCAATATTTCACCACGCTTGAACTGGGCAAGTGGTTTTCACCAGATTGAAATGGATCCGAAAAGCATTCCAAAGACAGCATTTAACATAGAGAACGGACATTACACACGTATGCCGTTTGGATTAAAAAATGCTCCTTCCACGTTTCAACGTGCAATGGACAATGTCTTACGCGGATTACAAGGAAAAATCTGCTTGGTATACATGGATGATATTATAATCTACTCTACTAGCCTTCAAGAACATATAGACTCTCTAAGATTAGTATTTCAACGACTTATTTCTGTCAATATGAAAATTCAATTGGATAAGTCGGAATTTTTGAAAAAAAATGGTGAATTCCTTGGACATGTAATCACACCAGATGGAATAAAACCAAATCCAAGAAAGATTGAAGCAATAAAGAATTTTAAAATTCGAAGTACCTACAACGAAAGAAATAAAATAATTTCTAGGACTCGTTGAATACTATCGGAAATTTATAAAGAATCTTGCTAAGATCACAAAACCTCTAAGCCATTGTTTAAAGAAAAATGTTAAGATAACTCATGATAAACCATTTATTGATGCTTTTAACCTATGTAAGCATATCTTGACTAATGATCCAATACTCCAATACCCGGATTTTACCAAACCATTTATATTAACTACAGACGCCTCAGACTACGCAATTGGCGCTCTTTTATCACAAGGAACAATTGGAACCGACCTACCTATTGCATATGGTAGCAGAACCCTTAATCCTGCAGAGAATAATTATTCGACTATTGAAAAGGAACTCTTAGCTATTGTCTGGGCTACAAAGTACTTCCGACCATATCTGTATGGACGAAAGTTTACGGTTGTAACCGACCACAAACCACTTCAGTGGCCATTCTCTATTAAGGAACCAAATTCAAAACTTGTAAGATGGAGATTAAAATTACAAGAATATGAGTATACAATCCATTACAAGAAAGGGATACAAAACTCCAACGCAGACGCCCTCTCCAGACCACCAAGAGAAACAAACCCAATAGAAGAAAGAAAATCACCACCTACACATATGTCTGCTATATGCGAAAAAGACAAAGAAGATGAAGAAGATGATCAACAATTATGGCATGAAAAAATCAAGCACTTTTTCGATTCGCAGGAAAACCTCCTTGAAAAACCAAGAAGAGTATATCCAGAAAAAAAGCCTGACGTTAAGAAAAAGACATCAAAGAAAAATATTATATCGGACATTCAGATTAAAGCTCCGAATAAAACAAATCTACCCAAACCATTGGTAGATAAGCCAATCATAGATAAGCCCATCATAGATAAACCATTCTTAGATAAAAATAAACCATTGACAAATAATCAAAAACAACTATCAGTCAAAAAGACACCTCAACCATCAACTAGCAAAGAGAAAGAAAAATCAGAAACTGATACTGCCAGTTCATTAGAAGGAACCAAAGATGCCAAAGAAAAGTACAATGTAAAAGAAAACAACTCAGATACTGATACAATACACACATCAAGGGAAGACCCAATTCTTGGCGCCCCATATGTCATTAAGTCTCTAAATACCTTTAAGAACCAGGCAATATTTAAATGGACCGCAAAAGAAAGATCTTACGTAACAACGATGAAATTATTTAATACTAAAAAGAGATTTTTAATTTTCATCAATCAAAACCCTTCAGCAGAAAAAGTTCAACGACTTCCTATAGATCATTTACTTCCTGATCTGTACTGTTTACATTTCCCAAACAAAGAACTGGAACCACTAATAATAAGAGTTTTTTCAAGAAACTTTTAAACATAATGCCTACCAACATATCATCTCAAACTTACTACTTGATGACGTCATAAGTGAAAACGAACAAAAGGAAATTATTGAACGATATCACCAAACGAAAACATCACATAGAGGAATGACCGAAAATATAAAAAATATTAAGCAGCATTATTATTGGCCAAGCTTAGAAGGAGATGTGATGAATTTTGTGAATACTTGTGAGACCTGTTAAAAATCAAAGTATGATAGACATCCTTATAAATTAATTTTTAAACCCACACCAACGGGCACTAAACCATTTGAACACATTTATATGGATGTATATTCTATATCAGCTCAAAAGCACTTGACGATTATAGATAATTTCTCGAAATTCGCTACTGCCTAGTCTATAAACGAGACATCTATAGAAATATGTCAAAGTTTAATTAAATTCTTTTCTCACCATGGTACGCCTTGTAAAATTACTACTGATAGCGAGCGAACGTTTAAGTAATTTGCTTCAAGATCTTTGTAAAACATATCAAATAGAGTTACACTTTACGACACCGTATAACCCTAATTCGAACTCGCCTATCGAAAGATTTCATTCGACATTTAAAGAAAGCCTAATTACGCTTAGAGATAATCATCGATCTAAGACAATTCAACAATTAGTTGATATTGCTATATTAAACTATAATAATAGTATACATTCTTCACACGATTATACCCCCTTTCAAATAATCAAAGGAAACCTAAATTATCAACTAAATTTTGAGAAAAACTTAAATCAAATACAAACTGATTATATACATGACCTAGCGGAAACATTTAAAGAAATAAACGATAATATCAATACAAAACTAAATGCAAAAAACGTAAATGTTCTAGCCAAACTAAATGAAAAACGTGAAAATGACCCAGAGATACCCGAAACTATTAAACAGTGGATAAATGCACCCCGGAAACTAACAAAAAATATACAGCCCAAATATAAATCAGCTGTATTTAAAAATCAGAGACACCCTAAGGATATTAAAAGACGATTCTGATTTCAGGAAAAATGAAGATCATCCTGATGATTGTTAACGCCCAATACAAGATAGAAAAAATCACCAACCCACTATTACCTATCTATCAAGAAACTGGATATATAGTAAATAATTACCATCACGTTTATTACCATGTAAATCTAACAAATATACAAGAGTGTATTGATGCGACAGAAAAGACTCTTCTACAAGCCGCATAAACTTTAAATAACTCAAATACACCTCTAGACCGCCTTCTTATGACAAGAACACACGATTTTATTAATCAAGTAAAGTCAATTAAGTAGTTCGTAAATCATTATCCAACCCCAGCGAAAAGAACTAAAAGAGGATTATTCAATTTCATTGGGGAAGCCCATAAATAGCTCTATGGAACCCTTGTCGCTGATGATGGAGAACGATATGATAACTATATCAAAACACTCCAAGAAGGTCAGGAAACTCTTCATCAGGATATTTCTGATACACAAACAATCGTTAAACGATTAACTAAAGATATTGACTCACAGCTGACTAATGTCACAGCAAATCAACAAGAAATACAACACCGTCTAAATTACCTTACACGTTTGACTCAATCCACGTATACGACAACGTACTTTATTGCATTACTCGACAACTTAGCAAACAATGTTCGCGTAATAAGCGAAATTCAAGTAAATGTACAAACCGCTATCAACTTTGCGGAAATAAACATAATGCATCATAGTATTTTTAAATACCAAGAATTTCAATTAGTAATTAATAAATTACATCAAGAAACAAGTATACCCTTTGATAATATAATTAAATATTATGAGGTAGCTCACGCAGATGTAACAATAAAAAACGACTTAATAATATTTTATGTAGCAATTCCATTAATAACAGGAAAACCATACATACTATTTCGTCTGTACCCAATTCCAATCAATGATTAAATTATAACTCTACATAACCCTTATATATTAGAATCACCTAACGATTCTTATAACCTAAAGGAAGATTGTCACAAAATCAAAGAGATATTCTTATGTCCAAAAGAATTACTCAATCAAAATGAACCTTGTATAGTTCAAACGATTAATTTGACAAATCATTGTCCAATGATACCCATTAAGTACGAAAAAAGATCTATTACCCAATTTGATGATAATTCTATCATCATAATACCCAAGAATCAAGAACATGTCTATTTTCAATGCCCTAACCAGAATACAGTCGAGATTGTAAAACAAGTTAAGATACAAAATAATCATTACGATTCTCAAAAGCCTGATACGGTCAACCTAAGGTTAAAATTGCCTAAAATAAATATAGACGAAAACTTAGTTCAAAATATTGAACCCTTATAATTAAAAGAAATAAATTTAGATAAAATACAAAGAAACTAGTGTTGCACCCTTTGAGAAAATTCGATATTGTAAACACTAGTATATCAGTAACTATAGTACTATGTTTATTTATACTTGTATTAATAATTGTAGGAATACTATATTACCGATGTAAGAAATCACAGCAAAATGTAAAAATGGACATAAAAATGAAACCCTTCGAAAATAAACCCCAATTTTCTCAGACTTAAGGAGGGAGGAATTATATGGCCATTTACGCTGAATTACTGTTGTTATGACTCATCTTATTATTCATATTAATGTATTAGTCATATGCAAGATCACCAAAATCTGGAAACATTATATATAGGCAGCATGCCTAATGTAGGTTAGTCATTAAGAAAGCTTTGTACTGAACACTAGTAGCTCGAAATGAAACTTTTTAAAAACAATCGTTTTCGGAAAGTAAATAAAATTGTAGTGTTGTTCACCGCATAAAACGATTTCATTCATTAAATATGTACACATTATCCATGAGAATAAAAGAAATACTTGTGCAAATTATGTTAAAAACAATATTAAGTTTAATTTTACTAACCTGTAAAGACATACTAAAACACTGAAGCAAAACAATTCACCAAAAATAAACGTACACTGCTTGACTATCTATCCCCGTTCTCGAGCGATACGCTTTCGGATGTCTTCCAAAAAAAAAAAACGCAAAACCCGTCTTCAATTTTTGACTTGTCTTTCTCTTTTTCTTTCTATATATGGTAAGGTCTATGAAATAATATTTTAAATAGACGGGTTACCTCATCTTATTAGCAATAAGAGAGGTAATGCGCAGACATTTTTCCATGCATTCGCACTTTTCAGTTCCAGATTTTTAAAAATTCCTTTTGGGAGTCAAAATGAATTTATTTTTTCCGCCTCTGATTTTGAAATAATATTTTCAAACAAACTCTAGCACAAACAAAAACATTTCAATAAAGCATCCAATTTGGTCCATCCGGTCATTATTCAATTATCACTGTAATAAACTGAAAATCCAAAATAGTCGGAGTTTCATTTTTACCAATTTGTGTTGCGTTTCAATGCATTATTATTCGACTGCCGCAATCCATTTCAATTTTCGAATGTACATTTAGCAATGTTTATAGTTTATACGACTGCTTCATGAAAAACCCAGGCCATGAAATAAATAAGTAGTCTTAAAGGAAAGAGCCAACAAAGCAACAATCCAGGACTATTTGTATTGTTCAGCGCTTTAATGACTTCAAGATCATATTAGATAAATAACAAGCTTTTCAATTTCGTTCACTTGTGTTGCCTTATACTGCAGTTGTTTTGCAGCCAGTTGGTATAAAAGGCAATTCTTGTTATGGCTTCCAATAAAGCTTATGGGAGTTCTAGCGACATAAAACGTTACGACGACGTTATGAAAGAAAATCCTACATTTTGGCATTTAAGCAAAGTCATGTGCGCTCATAAATGGTTTATAGAATGTTAAGAGCAGCTGCAAAAGATATAAAACGGATGTTATTATATTTTTGCCGTGATATTCAAAATGACAAACAAACATTTATTTAAAACGAAGTCGAGTCATCACTGTAAGAAATTGGAATCGATCCATCAAAATCAAACAAACATTTGAGAATGGATTCAATTTTCATTTATTATTCTTGAATATGACCGCTTTATAAACTTTCCTACTTTTCATTTCAATTATGATGCAGCATGAAGGAAGATAAACCTTCCTTCTGTAATAATAATATACTTTTGTAATCTGGCTTCTTCGAGTAATCAAAGAAATAATTTTCCAGCTTCTATGATTTTTAAACCGGATGATTGCAAAGAATATTGGTAATTGTAAGGCTTCCACAGCCGAAGCAGATAATTACTTTAAAAGAGGATTTCTCTTCGATCTCTAAATTTAAACCGATTAGACTAAATATGCAGGTAGAATAATAACTTAAATTTGGCGACTTCTACATGCAAATCTCCACAAAAAAGTTAAAATCTAACGTGTTTTTTTTTCTCTTGCCAGGAACCATACAGCTTTAGACAGCTCTGTAT
>MU188969.1:36738-51747 GCA_016904865.1 Pissodes strobi | reverse complement strand
GGGAAATTAAAAGAAAAATAAATATTGACATAGTCTGTCAAAAATGTCAAATTTGATAATTTCGCTATTTATGAACCGAATTAGATTAGGGTAAATAAAAGGAAAATATTTTTTTGACGTAGTACCTATCTCTCAAAAAGATCAAATTTGACAATCTCGTTATTTATTAATCGATCTGAATAAACTTTCAGATTAGATTAGGCGAAATGAAAGACAAATATTTTTTGACAACCGATGCATGTATGTCACAAATGTCAAATTTGACAGTTTTGTTATTTATGAACCGATTTGAATGAATGTTTAGAATTAGATTAGAGAAAATATATGAAAAATATTTTTTGTGATAGTATCTATCAAAAATGTCAAATTTGACAGTTTTGCTATTTATGAACCGACTTGAATGAAATCTTCGAATTAGATTAGGGAAATTAAAAGAAAAATAATTATTGACATAGTCTGTCAAAAATGTCAAATTTTTCAGTTTCGCTATTTGTCAATGTTTTAAAATTCTTGTTTAATAGGTTAAATTTTTTAACATAGTTTCTGTTAAAAATGTCAAATTTGACAGTTTCGCTATTTATGAACCAAATTAAATTAGGGTAAATAAAAGGAAAATATTTTTTGACGTAGTACCTATCTGTCAAAAATGTCAAATTTGACAATCTCGTTATTTATTAATCGATTTGAATGAACTTTCAGATTAAATTAGAGGAAATGAAAGACAAACATTTTTTGACAAAGTATGTATGTATGTCACAAATGTCAAATTTGACAGTTTCGTTATTTATGAACCGATTTGAATGAAAGTTTAACTTTAGATTAGGGTAAATAAACGAAAAATAGTTTTTGTAATGGTACCTATCAAAAATGTCAAATTTGACAATAAAATTATGCTATTTATGAACCGATTTGAATGAAATCTTAGAATTAGATTAGGGAAATTAAAAAAAATAATTATTAACATCTATCTGTCAAAAATGTCAAATTTTTCAGTTTCACCATTTTTCAATGTTTTAAAATTCTTGTTTACTAGGTTTAAATTTTTTAACATAGTATCTGTTAAAAATGTAAAATTTGACAGTTTCGCTATTTATGAACCGAATAAGATTAGGGAAAATATTATTTTTGACGTAGTACCTACCTATCTGTCAAAAATGTCAAATTTGACAATTTCGTTATTTATTAACCGATTTGAATAAACTTTCAGATTAGATTAGGAGAAATGAAAGAAATATTTTTTGACAAAGTATGTACCTATGTATGTCACAAATGTCAAATTTGACAGTTTCGTTATTTATGAGTGAAAATTTAGAATAAGATTTGGGAAAATAAAAGAAAAATATTTTTTGTGATAGCATCTGTCAAAAATGTCAAATTTGACAGTTTTGCCATTTATGAACCGATTTGAATGAAATCTTAGAATTAAATTAGGGAAAATATAAGAAAAATAATTACTGACATAGTCTGTCAAAAATGTAAAATTTTACAGTTTCGATTTTTATCAATGTTTTAAAATTCTTGTTTACTAAGTTTAAATATAATATTTATCTATAAACGAAATTTAGATTACTAGGCGGGAGTCCCCACATTATAATTATTGGTTTAAATCTGGATGCCGCTATAAATCAACAGATTTTGACGACAGGCACTCAGTAGCCTAGTTATATACGAGCTTTTGGCTTTAGTAATCAATCGCTTATTTTTTGCTGTTTTAATTTAAACTGAATTTAAAAATATTATACACTTTTTTTATGTAACATTATCATTGGGTGTCACTTCGGGTGACATGATATCAACCTCGCAAAATCATAAAATAATAATAATTAATTTGTTATAGTCTGACAGATGTAAATCATAAGTTTTTAAATTTAAAAATTGTGTTAGGATGCTTGCGTAAGGTGTGAGATCCGTGAATTTTTCTTTGAATTTGAAGGGCGTAAAATAGATATATTATTTACTTGCATTTGTTTAAAGCTAAAATAAAAATATCAGTCCTTTCGATGCGTTTTTAGTATCTCAATTTAATAGCGAAGCCCTTTGTTTGAAAAATAAAAATATATCAGGGTTAAATCAGGTAAGTGCGCGGGCCATTATGTTTTTCAATACGTACGTTGCGTTGCGGCATCAATGGTTGTAAGCTACTGCAAGATTTAAAATGTTTCTTAATGTTTGGTTAAGATGCCAACATCGTCCCAAATAATTTGAACTATAATTTTCACTGTCTTTTAGTTAAGTAAATAATATATTTTTCGTGTAGTATAAATATATTTATTAAACCGCTCGCAATAAATTAACCACTTAATAGTAGAAACATACAACACTAGTAATATAACACAATATATTTCGAAACAGAGGACATAAAATATAACTACAAGCATTCCATTATAAAAATGAATAAAAAACTAAATATTGGCGTTAATAACATAAACCACAAAGCTTAAAATATTGTGTTAGTTTGGCAAATATATTAAAATATTTATTTTACTTATTCTTTTTAATATTGTCAAACATCCTCAGTAGATTAACACATATATTTTTAATGGATAACTGAATACGCATCAACTCTAGGCAGATCTACAATAATATATATATTTACAAGCGGGTTTTTTAATAAAATATTAGAACACATTTTTGCAACTGAAAGTATCTGATCTTGATGTTGCATTATTTCTCAATTTTTTATAAGAACTTAACATAAAATTACTTTCAAAGGCAACCACGCAAGTGGAGAAAAAATGAAGAATCCGAAATTTTTTGTAACTAAACCCAAAATACAATTATATTCCTGAAAAAAGCCATTCGTTACTTAAAATCATGCTTCAGCCTTTGAAGAAGGAGACAAAGTTTTATCATATTGTCAATTAAAAAACTAGAAATTAACAATTATTGAAAATACAGAAAGGATAACCTAAATCATTTATTACCTTCAAAGTACGTTTAGCAACTTTATCTATATTTTAAACTATTTTTTTTTTCGGATGATGCAACATCCTGACTTTTCCTTATATTTATTGTTAAAAACGAAAACAAATGCTTAACTTTTAAAGTCAATTAAATCTTAACGTTAAAGTCATGCAATAATATCTCATCCCCAGGAATCTCTGGCCCTTGTGGCATTCTTACGAAAATAAGCGGATCCAATACTGCATTTGTGGGAGGCTCTATGTCTTCTAGAGGAAGAGTTCTAAATAAAGAAGTATTGATTAAAAAGGTATCTTCGATTTTGAACGCAAAAAAATTGAGCCGTAAAAAGCATTTACAAAAGCACTTAAATATAAAGCAAAATACACATCTGAAACTCAATTTATTTTACTCATAAATTAATAAAAAAACAAAAAAATTGGATTACACAGGGTATAATTAAATCATGTAATACAAAAGAAATACTTTATAATACAGTAGAGTCTCGATAACGTGAACTAATTAGGGATGATTGTATTCATGTTTTCGAGGAGTTCATGTTACTGGATAAAGTTAATCGCATGATAAACTAACACGTATATGTACTTTGAATATATATTTTATTGGAAAGTCAAACAAAAACATGTTATACAGTAAAGTTAATACATAGTTGAAAATGTATATGTATGTACATTATTTATATTTAATCTGTTGCTTTTAGAAAAAAGTTATCTAACTTTGTTTGACGGGTACGTTGTTTATTTGAAAGAATAGTTGCACATTCACGCAATTTGTGTAAAGACTGAATATCCTCGAAGTCGGCATTGTTTTGCTCCGCCCATTCTAGACCTCTGTTAAATATACGAACTGCCTCAACGTGAGTGACTTTATCCATAGCCTGAGAAACCCCTGGATCTTGATCCTGTTCGGTTTCTGAATCATTAGAAATTGCAGTACAATTCTCATCATGTTCAACGACGTCATCTTTATTCCATTCTTCGATATCCCCACGTTCGAAGTTTTGCCCTGGATCAATTTCTTCTAATAAATTGAGGTTAGTCTCTACAATGCTATTCAGGTTTAGCAATTCTTGACGAAGAGTTGCCAAGGGTATTGTGTGTTCACGATCGTCAACGCTTTGGCTTTCGAAAATATTTTTCCAACACTTTTTAATGATTGCTGGTTCTAGTTTATTCCATGCTCGTGATAAGTTTAAAATAGCATCCCTGAGGTTGTATTGTTTGATAATGACATTCATATCCTTTGATTTATTAGCTACAACCATTGCCAAAAACATGGAGCGATAATGCAGTTTAGTCAACCTAATAACGTTTTGATCCATAGGTTGAATTAAGGGTGTAACATTGGGAGGCATATACATAACTTGAATTAGTCCATCATCAGATAAAAGTTCCTCTACTGGGGGATGACTGGGGGCATTATCCAATAAAAGAAGTGCTTTCTCTGGAAGACCTTGCTTCTTAAGAAACTTTCTCACCTAAAATTAAAGCAAACTTTTAATTTTGAAATGTATAGCTATGGCAGGAAATTTACCTCAGGAACAAAAATTTCATTGAACCATTCCTTAAAAATTCCGGCTGTCATCCATGCAGATTGTGAGTTTTTGTAGTGTACAGGAATGTAAGAGTTCTTAAAACTTCGTGGTTTTTTAGCTTTCCCTATTACCAAAGGAGTCAATTTATGTAGTCCAGTCGCATTTGTACATGCTAGAAATGTTATTCTTTCTTTGGCTATTTTTCTTCCAGGGGCAGTTTTTTCTTCACTGGATACGTAAGTCTTTCCGGGTAAAAGCTTCCAGTACAAGCCGGTTTCATCGGCGTTGTACACTTGGTTATAGTCTAAGTTTAAGTCCTTGATTTTTTCTTCAAGTTTACGTAAGAATGGTGAAACCAGCTCGGGCTGAGAAGATAGTTTTTCACCAGTTATTGTCAGGAAGCGTATGCCAAATCTTTTCTTGAACTTTTGCAACCACCCTGAGCTCGCAGAAAAAGTGGAATTTCTGTCGTACAGTTTTTCGTGAAAATATTTGGCTTTCTCTCTTAAAATTAAACCACTTATTGGTGCATTCCTCTCTCGTTGTCGCAAAAACCACTTATACAAGGCTTTTTCCATTAATGGATATTCAGAAGGTCTAAGAGATTTTCGTTTACCTGGTCCAGAAAAAGTCAAGGCAACTGTTGAAGTAATTTGGTTTTTTTTCTTCTTAATTGCACACACCGTGGATTTGGCTATTCCATACTTTTTTGCTAAAAAGGTAACTCCGCAACCTCTACTAACATCGGACAATAGCTGGGTTTTTTTTCCAAAGTTAAATAATTTAGTTTCTTAGTAGACATCGTGCTTGTTGCGTATTGATCGGCGAACAAACACTGAATAAGACGCAAATTTCATATCTCTTCCAAACATGTACAAACAAGATATATTTGGCGGCCATATGCAAAAGCACTACTAAAGTTGCCGACAAACCGACAAAGAGAACATAGGAAATGCCGCTTAATGCCGCGGTAAAACGGTATAAATATTTTTTTCTTCAAACGTCAGTAAATCCGTCATTACTCGACTGTGTAGGCGGCCGTGAAGTTTCATTTTTCCTCCGCCGGAGCTTTACTTTTCACTTTTCCGCCGGCGGAGGTAAAAGTGTTGTCATAGCAACATAGATACAATACAAACAGACAACAAAATAAGCGTCAAAAACTCAAGATTTATTAAACTACATTTTGTATTTATCACTCAATTTATGGCTGCATTTCTAAAGATCACTAATTTAGGAACAAATTGGTTATTATTTAATCGAACTTACTCAATCACTGCTTATCAATACGGAATTAAAACGCAATCGGAGACGCATTCTTAAAAAATAATTATTGTTGACAGTGTCCACTGACAGCTTGATGTTACATTTCACCGACACCGTTCTAGGCAAGGCCACCTACGACCGTGGTCTAAGCCGCCTTGCGAACCCATTTATCTTTAATAATAATTAGATATTATTACTATTAAAAAGAGATGTTTTTGCATTAATTTGTCGACATTTGAAGAAAAAACAGCATATTTTATTTGGAGGAAAAGTTACTTTTCATGGCTTGCTCTCTATTACCAGCCTCACTCCGTTCGGCTGTTAAACACGAGCGCGCCATGAAAAGTATCACTTTTCCTCCATATAAAATAATATACTATTTTGTTCACGTTATAGAGGCGAGATATTTTTGGCGTTCACGTTTTAGAATAGGCTGAATACCAATTTGGCTGTTCACGTTTAGGGATGTTCACGTTATGGGACGTTCACGTTATCGAGACTCTACTGTATATGGAAAGCTAATCCAGATAATGCAGTGCTAAAGCAAAATTATAAAAGTTATGTAAAAATACTTGCTAGAGTTATTAAATATGCTAAATACAATTTTGAGCAAAAAGAGATTGATAAATGTGATAGACATTAAAAAATTATGGAAGTACATAAATAATAAGCTAAATAGAAACAAAAATTGCAAAAATATAAACAATAACACAATTGTAACTAGCCCAAAAGATATTGCTGATTCTTTCAATGGTTTCTTTGGCAAAGTTGGAAAAAAATTAGCTATAGTCAAATCAATAAACCAAAGAATGAAAAATTAAAATTGCCAAGCTTTAATGAGCATACTTTATTTTTAGAGCCAACTTCCCCGGTGGAATTATTGAAAATAATTAAGCAAATAAAGGTGCTCGTATTGAAAAATATCGCTATATAGATATGTTGTTGACCCGTTGGGACATATTTTTAATTTGTTTATTTAGAAATCTATTTGGCCAAAAGATCTGTAAATTGCTGAAATAGTGCCGGTATTCAAGTCTGGAAAAATACAATTTGATGTCAAATAAACAGTTTGGATTTAGAAGGAATATTGGTACTAAAGATGCAATTTATGATATAACTAATAACATAACAAATCGAATAAATAATAATAAAAAAGTTTTAGGAACATTTTTAGACTTGGCTAAAGCTTTCGATACGGTGAATCATAAAATTTTGTTAACAACATTAGAAATATATGGTGTTAGATGTACTTCCAAAGAATTATTTGAAAGTTACTTAAAGAATAGCTTTCAGAAAGTAAAAGTGAATGAAGTTTATAGTGATTTAATAACAGTGAATACTGGTGTGCCTCAAGGAACTATACTCGGCCCACTCTTGTTCATAATCTATTCTATATAAATGATTTACCAGATGAGTTACCAGACAACAACATATCTTCTTATGCCGACGATACAGTTATAATATGCACAGACTCATCATGGGAAAAAGTAAGAGAGAAATGGAATAAATATCTAAATATTGTAAGTAAATACATGGCTTGGACTAAATAAATTATCATTAAATGTTAAGAAAACGGTATTTATTACGTTTGGCTCTTACATAGATAGCGTCCCAAACATTATAAACATTCACATTGAAGATAAGCCAATACAGAGAGTTGAAAATTGTAAATATTTTATTTTGTTTATTAATAGATAGTAGATTAAAATGGAAGGTACATATTGAAAATGTAATTAAAAAATCAAAATACTTAATTTATCTATTTTATAAGGTGTCACATTTCATGAATGCATTTTCGCTGATGACAGTATATTACGCTTTTTTCCATAGTATTGCAACGTATGGGAAGGAGTGTATGATAATGTACAAAATAGACTAATAAAAATAATTTGTAAAAAAGATACTAACATAAGACTACCTCTATAATTACACTGAACTATCAACAAATTTGAAAGAATCTAGCAAAACCACATGAACAAAAATAACTCTACCAAGTATTAAAAAGACACTAGCATTGAATAGTAGCAGAATTGTAGCAATAAAATTATTTAACGTAAGAGACACAAATTTAAAAGGAATGAGAAAAGATAAATACTATATTAAGAGAAAATTAATAACATGGATAAGTAACAATACACAAAAATTAATAAGCTTGCAACTAATAGTAACGAATGATCTAATAAATAAAATGATCTCAGCTACGCCTTGCCTATAATACTATTTTTTTGTTATTCTAAATTATAGTGTAACTATAGTTTATTTGATAAAGTATTTAGTGTAGGTTCTTAGTTTTTAAGTTCAACTAGGTCTGCGCACAGGTTTTTTTTTTGTTATAAGCCTCTTGCAGTTTGTATGTAGTGAAGCCCCCACACATAAAATGTGTCCCAATACACCTGGTCCAAAATAAATAAATAAAAAAAAATCGTAAGGAAAAGCACCGCCGATAAGTCTACCATGTCAATTTTCGGCTAGTTTTATTGTATACACAGTATGCGGTGAAACACTTGATTTTGCTTTCATACTGCGCCTGCAACTCACTGCAAAGCCAAACATAAACAAACGAGATGCTAATAGCTACGACAAACTATCGTTCTCTCTTCCTCATTAGTATAGCCTCTTGTAATGCAACAAAGTGAAACAGCGAAGTAGGCTTCTCGATAGAATATACTTCTGACGTCGACCGCCCGCCAACTGGTTCATTGAAACGGGATGAAATGGCTGCCCAGTGGGCTAAAATCCAAATACGAAATGTTCAAAACAATTTTCTATTTTTTTCTTCATTTAAACCAAAAGAAGGACATATAGTTTTGTATATCTTAGAAAAAAATTAATTTAGTTTTACTTGATAAACCTTTGCAGGACAGTGTTTAAAAAGAAAGTACTGTCCTACTTAAACCAGTACATTATGGTCACCGTAAATATAATGTTAAATTTATGTTCTAATGCTTACTGTTATTGGAGCTAATTCATAGCCGGTTCCTTTGGTATTCTATAAAGTTGTATGTAAAAACCATAAATTCTCCAACAAAAATGGCGATGATTATTAATTAATTAAAATTCTCCTAAATTCCTGAACGTTTTGTAACGAAAAGTAAAACAATTTTCTATTCGCGTCTACCTACAGCAATTTTGACACTTCACGCATGCGCACGTGCTAATTCACATATTTTTCAAAGTTGTTTTTGTTGTCTTTTCTTGACTTTGGGTTGGGTTAGTTTTGTCTTGTTGCTGTAGGTAGACGGGAGTCAATTTTCTAGTCAACATATATTGGTACCTACATGCACTAAACAATATTAAAATAATTATTAAACTTGCCTGCGGAATTTATTCGGATTCGAAGACGGTGCCCTGAAAAGCATCGTATGAAGACAAGTAAGTGGATCTTGCAAGGCGAGTTGACGTCTAAACTGGAACGAATACCATACGGGATGATGAAACACGCTGTAGTTTATTCCCATTTCGTGTTTCATAAATATTTCCAGAGTCACAAAATAGAAAATTTACTTAATGCAAATGACCTGAAACCCAATTATTTCCCACGCCTGAACCGGTTTATGTCAGGGCAACTGATGAAATGACGGTGAATATTTTCAACTGACAACCTAAAATCGTTTCACAAACGAATTAGGGGGTACGTGATGTATGGTACTCTGTCGACCAAATAAATACCTATTGCGCATTATTAGTTATTTGATTTTTATCGGCCTTGGCTGAATGATGCGATACGCATACAGTTTTTTTAGAGCAATACAGCGTCTTTCGTTTCAATTCTGGAATCTTATACGAGAAGCTTAATGAAGCCAAGTTGAAAACGATAATAATAATTAAAAAAATATATATTTCCATTTGGTAATGCATTACGTTACGTCAAATTTGGGATATGTGAATATAAATAAATAAGCCCAAGTGTGATTTTTAACATCCTAAAATACACTATTTGTATATGGCGATATTTATTTCGTCTAGAAAAAGTCTCATTTATAAAATACTGCTTGTTTCGAGTAGAGAATAATGAATTTTTTAACGATCAAAAACACTGCATAAAGAGAGCCGCGTATTTATTTAAACAATAAGCCTGAAAGAAATATTTAAAAATGTCTTTTGAAAAAATTAAGAATGGCGAATGTAGATTACTTGCAGTAATTACAGCATTCTTGAAAGAAAAGTCAATTAACTAAAGAAAAATATAATTGAGTAACATATTATATTGATAAATTACGATAAATAAAACAGCTTATTTATGTAGAAAATTATTTATATTTTTAACCTTATAACACTACTCGTGGGAACTATATGGACCGTAAGGATACAACCAAAACCAATCAGAGTCTAAACCTAACTGTCAAAGAAGTGGTAATAACATACTCTGACAGCTCCAACCATGGAGTACCTGTTTCAACAGAAGCCTCCACATCCAAAGCATCAGCGGATGGAAATAAAGTCGCTGCGCTGATCAACTTTCGAAGGAATACAAAGTATCGGACTCGAACGAAAAAGACTTTCTGGGGCTCAAAAAAAAAGACGCATGAATGAAGAGAAGATAGCTGCAGGGACTGGACTGCAGAAAACCCCCTTAAAAAGCAGAAGGTGGCGACTAAAAAGAAGAAGATGGAGGGTACTAAAAGACCTCGATCTGAATCTCAGAAACCACCCAAAAACACCGGCGCTATAAAACACCAAGGGTGGTGCAACACCAATGACTGGCCCCTATAGCGAGGCGGTTAGCGGAATCCGGTGGGCGGTGATACACAGACGCCATCCGGACACAACATTGGATCAGGCTCAAGCCGACCTGATTCAAAACTCTCTAGAGTGGAGGCGATATATACTGCTCCTTCAAGCAGTGACAGTCCTCCACAGTTCATCAGGAGGAATCCTATGGATGACCTGCGCTAACCTACAAACGGAGAATGGCTCGGGAGAAGCGTAGAAGCCCTTGGGCAACTCTGAGAGGGCGCAGAATTTAGGGTTGTAGACCCTAAGGATCAACCAGTGCGGACGAGAATTCTGGTTTTCATACCCGAGCCAGAATCAATCACAGCAGAAGTCGCCAGGTCCTGTCTTACGATGCAAAACCCATGCCTAAGGACGGAAGAATGGCTGCTTTGTCGGAAAATAGAGAAGGAAGGTCAAATCCTGGCCTTCTCTATTGACGAAAAGTCCTTCAAAGCTCTGGAGGGGGCCAGTTTAAAGGGTTCTACAAACTGGGACAGCGTTATTGGAAAGAAGAACAGCACTGTAAGGCAGCCTCGGCAGTCCTTACAGTTGCTATGAGGGATGCATAAATTGCCCTGAACCAGGAACCATGGATTAGACACGGGAAAATCACAGGTCTGAGTGGAATCGATGGGGCACTGATTTATAGTAGATCCATCGACACGCCTCGGACCTGTACACTAATATATTAATATACTGCCGTTAACTCTCTTTTGTTCTAGGGACCTGACGGCAGCCAAAATCAGGATCATTGAGGGTACCGGGCCAAGGGATATTATAATCGGATCGGCATACCTACCCTACGATGATCCTGAGTCAACACCAACCAGGAGTGTGGAAGAGCTGGTGAGACACTGTAGGCGAAATGGGACTCAGTTGACCATCGGCTGCGATACGAACGCACACCATACAACCTGGGGAGGTACCAACACCAATAATAGAGGTGAGTCATTACTACAATATATTATGGCAAATAACTTAGACATAATTAATGTAGGGAGCAAACCTACCTTTATTAACACTATTAGGAAGGAGGTCATAGATGTAACACTAGCCTCAAACTATTTGAGTAATTACGTCACAAACTGGCATGTATCTGATGAGGTAAGTTGTTCGGATCATAGATACATCAGATTCAATATAACATCGGAAAGAACTGCTACCACCTATCGAAATCCTCGGAAGACGGACTGGGAAGCATATGCGGCTGACTTAGAGCATAGACTTCTGCTAATCAGAATGACGATAAGGAACACGGAAGACTTATAGATGGTTGTGGAGCAATTCAATGGCTCAATCATCATTGCCTTCCAAGGCAACTGTCCTCTTACAACAAGGAAATCCACCAGGAATGTGCCCTGGTGGAGTGAGGAACTTGCGGAGTTAAGAAGGCAGGTTAGAAAAGACTTTAACAAAGCCAAAAGCAATGATCAGTGGGAGGTATATAGAACTACACTGACCAGGTTCAACAAAGAGCTGAGGGAAGCCAAGAGAAGCTCGTGGAGAAAGCACTGTGAGGAGATAGAGAGCACTCAAGGATGTGCTAGACTTCAAAGAATTCTCTCAAGAGGCCCCCAAATCCCGATAAATTCGCTAAAGAATGATCTCGGCGAATATACCCGTACGGGAGAGGAAACGGCTAAGGAACTCCTAAGGCTCACAGATAGTAGATCAAGCTCGAGGGGGATGGACTGAGCCAGAACCTCGAAGGACGTCCAGGGAAGACTGGCAGACTTCGAAAGAAGTGATTAACTATCAGAAAATCGAATGGGCCATAAACACATTCGAACCATACAAATCTCCGGGAATGGACGAGATTTACCCTAAAACGTTACAGAAAGGAATGAACTAATGTACAGGATATTCTGCAGCATTCTAAGAAGCAGCCCAGCTTTTGGATATACACCAAAAATATTTATACCGAAACCTGGGAAAATAGGACAGGATACGGCACAGTCCCTAAGACCCATAAGTCTTATGTCCTTTGAACTTAAGACACTTGAAAAACTAGTGGACAGGCATATTAGGGACGGTGTATTGGTAAACAGCCCACCGCACCCCGACCAGTATGGCTACCAGTCAGGTATATAAGTCAACAGAAACAGCACTCCACCAGCTGGTCAAGAGGATACACTGGAAAACAGGGTGGTGATGCTGGCCGTCTTCCTGGATGTTGAGAGGGCGTTTGACAACACCTCCTTCGACTCAATAACCAGATCCCTCGAGCAAAGAGGAGTTGAAGGCATTTGTTGTCGGTGGACTAACTCCATGCTGAGGGGAAGGTTGGTAGAAGCAACCTTCGCTGGGAGCGCGCTGGCGGCTCAGGTGCAACGAGGGTGTCCGCAGGGCGGGGTGTTAACTGCGCACCTGTGGAATCTAGTGGAGGACGGCCTACCCAAGGCACTCACGGATAGGGGACACTGTGCACTCGGATATGCTGATGACATAGTCATCATCACCTGAGGCAAATTTAACTCAACGGTTAGAGAGCAGATGCAAAATGCTCTGAACCGGACTACAAGATGGGTAGATCAGGAGGGTTTGGATATTAGTCCCAACAAACCTAACATCGTAGCTTTCACTCGAAGGCACAAGGTAGGGGATCTAGGACCACTCAGCCTGAGAGGACAAAACATACTGGTCTCGAACGAAGTTAAGTACTTACTACGAGACTTACCTGGAACCGACTTCTGGAAAATATCACCAAAAAAGCGGTGGCATCACACATGATTACCAGACGTTTACACGGGAAACAATGGGGATTAAGACCAGACATGATGTAGTGGACATACAAAATGGTGGTAAAACCTATACTAACATAAGCCTCCTGGTGTGGTGGCCCAAGACACAATAGATAAGCTCGATTTCACAACTTGGCAAGGTACAAAGACTTGCCGGTCTAGGAATGATGGGGGCAATGCGGGTCACTCGAACTGCGGCCATGGAGACCCTCCTGAACTTCCAGCCTCTACACTTTGTGATAAGGGGGGAGGCCAGTCTGGGGGTACATAGACTGCAGCAAACAATCACCGTTAGTAGAAGGACGGGACACATGGCAATCGCTGATCTTGTGGGGGGAGATGTTTTAAACATGAAAACGGACCATATGCAAAAGCGAGATCATTCGAGGTTAACTTTCCAAGTAGAACCGAATGGGAAAATGGACCAACAGCTATCAGAAGGCAGGACCAATTCTGGTTTACAGACGGGTCAAAAACTGCAACTGGTACTGGATCAGGAGTCTATTCTGCTAGTCAAAATCAGAGCAAATACTATGCACTGGGTATGTTTTTGTTTTCCAAGCAGAGGTACACGCCATACTTTAGTGCGCCATAGAGAATAATAGGAAGGCCACAAACAATCGGCGGATCCTACTATTGTCGGACAGTCAAGCGGCAATAAGAGCACTACTGAGCCAAGAAGTGTCATCAAGACTGGTGTGGGAATGTCTTGAAGAACTACAAACCCTGATGGCAGACCGGAATACGGTAAGGCTAATCTGTGTGCCAGAACACAGAGGGATCGAAGGCAATGAAAAAGCTGATGAACTCGCCACGAGAGGATCAGAAACCAAAACTAATCGGCCCAGAAGCGGCTCTGGGAATACCAAAAAGTATGACCCGGAGCCACATCAAAGACTGGGTTCGAAAAGAATATCGACGTTACTGGACAGAAATCCCCAGGCAAACCATGGAAAGGAATTTATTGGCTTACGATGTAAAAAAAAGACATCGAAGATCGGGTGTGAATCATAATCGGTCTTTTAACCGGCCATGCACCCCTAAAGGTATACCTGAACAGGATGGGTCTGTATAACGGAGAACTTAACTGCAGACTATGCAATAAGGAACTGGAATCAGCCAGACACATCCTGATGAACTGCGAGGCACTGGACCGCAGGAGTCTCAGCATCTTTGGGCAACCAAATATAGACCCAGAGATACTAATCAGACACCCAGTAATAGACCTGTACGGCTTCGTACAGGACACAAAAATACTGTAGTGGCTGTATAGGCTCAGGACAATAAGCCTGTACAGGCTGCAGTTCTATATGGCGACGTACGCCGGACAGGCCTAGGGAAAGAAAAAAAAGGTTTTTAATGAGTTATTCTTAATATTCAGAACATAATCGACCACAAGATCTCATGCAAAAAATAATACAGGTTGCCTTTAGCATGGTGTAAGTTTTCATAATAGGCATTTCCGGAATCTGCTGAAGTAACCTTAATTGCGTCTGGAGACCATCTGTTCTTTTGTTGTCTACCGAATTTCGCCCTTGTGTTGCTTGCGTAAGTTTTCACACTGTTTTCTGGATTTTTGTCGTAATTACTTAGTTAATTTTAATAGTCTCTAAACTGTGAGACAGTATTTCCGAGATGGTCGCAACTAAGACCATTTTACCAACTAGAATATTATTAATTTGAAATAATTTTCAGCATAGCGACCCGCTACAACTGCTTTTTCTTATAAAATTTTGCATTTGGTCATAAGGACCTCCTGCAACTAGAGGTGAGAATAAGACTGCTATTTCTTCGATAAGGTCATGCTTTTATAGCCGGATTTTTACGCGTTAA
>MU188969.1:8437-21738 GCA_016904865.1 Pissodes strobi | reverse complement strand
GCTTGCTGAGATCCTCAAGTCCATTGGTGTAGACGAGGGAGACCTGCGCATTGTCACCCAGAGTGAGAGAGGGCATCAGGATCAGGATCAATGGTATTTGCGTTAACAACATACGCTTTGCTGATGACACGGTCGTGGTTGCTGGCAGCCTGCCGCATCTCCAAAGCATGATGAACCGTATTGTCGAACATTAGCATGCAGCACGGACTACAAATGAACGTTGTCAAGACCAAGATTGTTGTATTCTCCAAGACACCAAAACTAGCAACCCTCGGAATTAACAACTTGGTTGTACAACAAGTCTCGGTTCTAAAGTATCTTGGCGCGCTCTTCAACAAAATCAATGACCCTAAAATCGAAATTCTTCCAAGGATCGAACAAGCCAGACGCTCATTTACATCAATGAGGAGCTTCTTTGCTTGCCGTGACCTGAGTCTGCAGCTGCATGTACGAATGCTACGCTGTTATATCTTCCCGGTCCTTCTATATCGATGTGAAAGCTGGACTGGATAGACCGAATAACCAACGAAGAGGTACTAAAGATAAAGAACTATTAACAACAATAAAGGAAAGAAAACTGCAATACATCGGTCACGTCATGAGAAGAGCGATATGAAATCCTCCGCCTTGTTTTCGAGGGAAAGATCGAGGGCACAAGATCTATGGGAAGACGGCAAAATTCGTGGCTCAAGGACCTGAGAAGATGGTTTGGTCGAACATCTATTGACATATTCAGGGGTGCAGTTTCGCGCACCATTATAGCCAGTTGGATCGCCAACCTTCGTAGGGAGACGGCGTCATAAGAAGAAGTGATGCCATAGAATGATTCAGGCAGTCTGTGCACCATTCCGTGCGAGCTGGTTAGCGGCTTCGTTGCCTTCCACATCTTTCCGCTTCTCTTAGACCTTTTTTGGCACATTCGGAGATGGCTATATTGATAGCAATTAGTTCTACATGAAAGATTGTGGGAGTGTTTCCTAAAGATGCAGAGATTCGACACCCTGGATCCCACTCCTTCTTTTATCTTTGATCCATCTGTGTACCAGCCAAGTGATCCCCTCTCTAGTCGTTTTTGTCTCTCCCCTGTAGTATGACGGTCTTCAATTGCTACTTCAAAGGAGCGATCAAAATGGAATTTTGTTTCCATAGTATCGGTTTGTTTGGTCATCGCCTCTATCTGGATTTACTTCAGAATTTTAAGGTGACCAGTCAGGTTTCCTGACTCCAGTTTTTGTGTCTCAGTGACTCTATACGCACTGGTCCAGACCTGTCTTTCTATGCATATGTGCAGCGGAGGGACGCCAAGTAGGGTTTCCAGAGTTGCTGTGGGGCACGTGTTCATAGCTTCTGTTATACTAAGACAGGCGAGCCTTTGTACTCTAGTTAGCTTTCTCTGTGTCGTTATTTAATTCATTTTTACCCACCACACTAAGCAGGCGTAGGTTATAATAGGCTTAACAACAGTGTTATAGGACCACCAGATGATGGAGGGTTTTAGCCCCTCGTCGACAGGCCCAAAGCGCAGCCGTTGCTTTTTTGATAGTTCTTTCCAGGTGTGAGTTCCAGGATAGTTTCTGGTCAAGAACGATGCCC
The DNA here is from genome assembly GCA_016904865.1 of Pissodes strobi. Lineage (NCBI taxonomy): Eukaryota > Metazoa > Arthropoda > Insecta > Coleoptera > Curculionidae > Pissodes > Pissodes strobi. The sequence goes on along the minus strand of MU188969.1, from coordinate 20,145 downwards.
GCCAATATACTTAACCCCTTTTGAAAGCTCTACGGGTGGGTGTCCCTCCCAATGTGGGTGCTTTAACGTTCAATTTTCTTCTTTTTGTGAATGGGATCCCTACAGTTTTGCTTGGGTTGACATTTAGTCTTTCCTGTGTACACCATGTGCTTGAGTGCACTTTGCATACGTTCTGAGAGAACGTTTTCATGCTTGCCTCTTAACTAGGCCATCTGCTTATCCTTGGACTTCAAACCCTGCCTGCCAGTCGATCGTCAACCACCAGAGACCAAAGCATGGGCGATAGGACCCCTCCTTGAGGGCATCCCTTTATTACTTTGACTCTGACGGCTGTTTCTCCAATGGTCGCGGTGACTTCACGGCTGGTTAGCATGGATTTTATCAATTTTGTAGTGGTTGGTTCCACTCCTCTACGGGTTGTGGCGCGCTGAATGGATTCATGTGAGGTGTTGTCAAATGCATCCTCTATGTCTAGAAATGCAAACATCACCATTTCTTTTTCAGCCAGTGCCTTCTCTATATCGCGGACGAGATTTTGAGGAGCATGGGTGGTAGATTCCGATGGTTGGTATTCGAATTGTTTTGCATGCAGTGGAGCGTTAGAAAGGAACTTGCCCCTGACGTGCCTATCAATAATCTTTTCCATCGTTTTAAGAAGGAATGAGGTTAAGCTAATGGGGCGGTAAGATTTTGGTTCCTCTTGTGATCGTCACCCTGTCTTTGGTATGAATGCTACCTTAACTTTCCTTTAGGTTTTGGGAACGTAGCCCAATGCAAAGTTGGCTGTGAAGATTGATTGCAAGGTAAGGTAGTAGGCGCTCTATACACCTTGTTGTAACAAGGCTGGAAAGATGCCATCTACTCCCGGGAATTTATAGGGTTTAAAGAGATGTATCGCCCATCTGTTAGTGTTTTTTTTGTAAATATTTTGTTGTTTAGGCCTTTTGCTATTTTTTATAGGCCGCTAAGCGGTTTCAATGGGCTCGTCTTCTTGTGTCAGCTCTTCTTTTTTAGCAATTATGCTTGATCCGGGAAATTGTGTTTTTAGAAGAATCCTTAGACTTTCTTCAAGTATCTCAGCATAGGTGTCTTAGCACTTTTTGTAGACTATCCCGTCACAAAAGGACCTAAAAGTACTTCTTTTGGTTCTCCGAAGCGCTTTGTTATACTCGGATAGGGTTTTATGATAGTTATCCCAATTTCCCAGTCTTTTGGCTTCATTGAAGGCTTTTTTCGACTCGGTCTAGTGTCCTGTTCCACCATGGCACATCTCTTTGGGTTGTCACCTGTTTCATATGGCAGGCTATTATAGCACGTTCTAGTCTAGATGTATCGAGGCCACATCAAGTTCCTCAGTAGTTAAAGCGGATAGCGCGGTTCGCCCTCAAGCTCCGACTTTAGATGCTCTTTGTAGTCCAATCGGTAAGTTTGGGCGCTCGGTTGCTAACCATTTAAAAGTATTTTCAACGGATATGTCGAAGCGAATGTGCATGTCATCGGACATTGAGTGAGTGTCCGAGACATGCCAGTTGGTTATGTAGTTTGTTATAAATGGGGTAGATAGCGTTATATCTAAAACTTCTGTTCTTACCGCATTTATAAAGGTCGGTTTATTACCTTTATTAATAATGTCTAAATTTTTAGAAGACGAATATTCTAAAAGATTCCCACCTTTCTTATTGATGTTTGTGCTGCCCCATATAGTGTGGTGTGCATTCGCGTCAAAGCCCGAAATGTGGGCCCATAATTAGACGAATGAGGTCATTGGATCCTTCGCCCACCCCAGAAGAAGAAGAACATTAAACAAAGAAGCTAGGACATGTCAAAAAGCCGCAAACATTTGGTTTTGTCCCAGCCAACATGGCGCTTACTCTTGCTGAATAGTTAAAGTTGAAGCATCGTTTTGACGCAACCACCAAAATGGCTGGCTTCAAGCTACATCTTTTTCAGAGATAATACTAATTGGCCTATAGTTCAAATTCAAATTCAAATTCAAATTGTTTATTCATGTTAATATATGGTTAGCATATTTACATACGTCAACAGAAAAAAATCAATAATATAATGTTCTAATACTAATGCACACACAGTTTTAAAAAGGTGTTAAATCCAAACATTAAAAAAAAACATTGAGTTACAGAGTACACTAAACATTGGCCAAAATAATAAAACTCATATACCTATAACTAAGACAACATTGAAAAACTCGGTAAAACCTAAAACAATAATCACACCAGGACACAGTTAAAATTGGAATTCTAGGAATTCTTCAATGTCATAAAATGCCCTGCTGATGAGAAAGTTCTTTATATGTTTTTTAAATCTCTGTATTGGTAACCCACAAATTGCTGTGGGTAATTTATTGAATTACACCATAAGAATTAGATCCATCCCGGCTTCTCTGTAGTCTCCTATATGAGGGAACAAGACCCTGTCTATTTCTGGTCTCATATTGGCAAATCTCATTGTGTCGGAGGTGTGGGTGGAAATTTTTAACCCATGAAAATAAGGCTTTCAAAAATATAGAGAGAACGTAAAGTTAATATTTGAAGATCTATGAAAGCCTGTCTGCAGTCTTCCCTGTAAGACAAGCCATTCATCACTCTTACCACTCTCATCTGAACCCGAAACACATCTTGGACACCAGTGCTATGACTCCAAACCAGGATGGCATAGCTGATGTGTGAATGGAAGAGAGAAAATTGGGCCTGTCTTAAAGCAGAAGACGAGACACATTCAAAAAGCCTTCTCGCAAGAAAAGTGGCAGACCCAAGCCTCTTGACCAGGGAGTCTGTGTGAGCCCTCCAAAGGAGTCCAAGATCAAGATACACCCCCAGAAACCTTAAACCCTCTGTATTTGCCTCAGTTGGAATGGGCCTTGTAGAGAAAATCATGCTCTGTGTTTTTCCAGCATTAAGATGCAGTTCATTTGCTGAAAACCATTGTTCAGCCCTTGATCGTGCCTGACCCAACGCCTCCTGTGCAATTCCAGAATTAAAATGTGCACAGGTGAATGTTGTGTCATCCGCGAAAAGAGTGAATGAGCATTACTGATAAACTTGTGGTAGGTCATTTATATAGATAAGGAATAATAATGGTCCAAGTATTGATCCCTGAGGAACTCCAACATCAATCACTATTTCAGCCGACTCTACTCCATCCACCCGCACACTCTGCACTCTGTTTGTGAGATAGCTAGAAACCATTGCTCCAATTATATTTTTCCAGCTTTCTCAGAAGCAAGTCATTACTCAAGCCTTACTTAGGTCACATAATGTACTTGAGAGGTACAAATGGTTCCCAAATGCATCCTGAATCCGTTTAACTAAATCCAGAATAGCGAGAGTTGTATTGCAGTTCTTTCTAAAGCCAAACTGACTGCATGTAAAGAGATTTTTAGATTCCAGAAATGTACCGCCATACATTTTTCAAAAGCTTTCGAGATTATTGGAAGCAGTGATATGGGCCTGTAATTAGAAGGGTCTAAGGGATCACCCTTCTTAAAGACAGGCGCCACTACATCCCTCTTCAGTATATCAGGAAAAACGCACTCACCAAAACATTGATTTATAAGTTTGGTTAATGGGCCACATATAAGATGTTTAATTCTTTTAATTAGATCTACTGAGAAACCGTAGTGGTTCCTACTCTTCTTGCTGGTTAATCCAAACAAAATATCCCTAACCTCAATGACCGACACCTCCCAAAACTCAAAATTTTTCAGAATCCCCCAGCAATGGAATGTCTAAATCCAGAGGATTCAAAGGAGAAGGGTCAATCTGACTCTTCAGGCTATGGGCAATATTAGTAAAAAATACATTACACTCATCTGGTGAAACCTGTACCTTAACCTCATCACTAGATTTATTTCTGTGCTCATTAATAGATCATAATAGGTTGTCATTGGCTTAAGTTTTGCTTGACATATGGCGTTTTTGTACTTTACTCTAGAATTCTTTATTAGGCTTTTTTGGGCTGAACTTGGAAATTGATTATCGTATTGCTTCAGTAGTTGCAACACTTCTCTCATAGACTTTAAATCATCATTGAACCAGTGTATTAAACTATTTTGATTTAAGCAAAGTTCTGCTCCTCAATGTATGAGAAAAGGTTATTTCTACCGTGCTGCTTAATTGACCTGAAAGGTGTTTTTATCAATGTTGGATTATCATTTGTGGACATGGAAGGTAAACATTGAATCAGTTGACCCTGGTGGTCAGAAAGGTCTATCTCTATAACCTCCACTTTGCACACTTGGTCATCCAGACTCGCAAATGCATTGTCCAAACAGCGATCACCCCTTGCTGGGTGGTGAACCAACTGCGCAAGGCCAAAGGAGGCAAGTAAGCTACACACTCAGTGACAAAGTGTACATTGAAGTCACCCACATTTAACAACTCACCATCGCTTTGAACAATACACAGGACCTGCTCAAGAGTTTCCAAAAAAGCCGCAAAGGAACCAGATGGTGATCTATAAAATGAGCTAATAAATAATTTTAATTCTTTCACAAAAATACCACATACCTCAAACCATTTCTCAACAGTCAGGGCTTTAATTTCAATTATATCCTTAAAAGTAGAAACAGGATTTAGAAAAATTGCTGAGCCTCCTCCAATAGACTCCTTCCTGCAGCTCATTGCAGCAAGCTTCAAACCTGATATGTTTAATGCTGCAATCTCATCATCGGTTCGCCAGTGCTCACCAATACAGACAAAGTAATAATTCTTGTCAGCTAGGAATAATTCAACCTCATTTGACTTGTTTCTAATAGATCTTAACCAAGCTTACTGTTTTATTCTGTTTAGTTACTCACATCCCCTTTGCTACCAGATTAGTGGATAGTAGTTACGTAGTTAGTTTCCAGACTTCTGGAAAAAGACCAGTAGCATGGGATTGTGAGAAAATATGCACTAGAGGAAGATAGAGGGTGCGAGAGCATAATTTGGGATGTCATCATCTTTACTTATATCGACCTTAGACAACAACTTTTCTAGGTCATGCCGGCAACACTTGCTGAAGGTGTTTTAGTAAATCGTTCAAATGCGTTATGTCGCTATACTGTAATAAATTAGTTCGAACTATTAGGAATTATACACAACGATAATCAGCACTTTGATAAGTCATCTAATATTTTTAATGTTGAAGAGACTGGCTTGCAGCTGAATAATAGGCAAGGGCAAGTTGTAGCATCATTTACGTCAAGAGAAAAAGGCGGGACAATTAGTGTAATAGCTTTTTGTAATGGTGATTGGTGAAGGCAGTTTTCTCCCACCTGATTGTATTTTCAAAGATCAGTTCTCATCGCGAATGCCTACCAGGCTCTGCCTATGGGAATCCAGCTGGCTAAAAGAACAACCTTTAGGATTCTAGATGGGCATGTATGGAAGCGAATGCCTTCCACCTCACACCACCTTAATAGGGCTGTATTTAACTCACCTAACACATTATTTACTTCGAGTGTGTGGATTATTTCAAAGGGTTTTTGATGGTGGCAACTCTCCCTCACAATGCAGGTGACAGGGAAGATATCAAAAACTATAGGGGAATATCGAAACCTTCAATTCTTCCTAAGGTCATGAAATCGATTTTAACAGATGACATTTTTCATACATACAGGCATTACATCAGGGAGGAAGAGCATGGTTTCTTTAAGGGTCGTACAACCATCACAAACCTGGCTATTTACCAGGATTTTCTGGTTTTAAATCTGGACAGAGGATATCTGATCGATGTTATTTATACCGACTTATCAAAAGCATAGTTTATGCCACAAATTGTGGATGAGAAAACTATCATAAGTAGGAATGGGAGAGGCTTATCTTGCCTAGATCGAGAGCTATCTTCAGGGTCGTCACCAACGGGTTCTCATTGGAGGGGTCTCATCAAGGGTAGCTAATGTTCAATCAGGGGTACCCCAGGGCTCACACATAGGACCTGTACTTTTCTCCTTATTTGTTAATGATGTCTCTTCCTGCTTTCGAGTTACAAAGTGCCTATTGTACGCTAACATCGGTGATGAGATATTGACATTCAGAGTGATCTTGATCGACTCGTTAACTGGTGTGACAAGAATTGGTTGAAGCTCAACGTGAACAAATGCAAAAATATGAGTTTTTATAGATGCCATAGTCATTTGGTCATAAAATAAAAAATATATGAGTCGGTGCTTGGATGAGTTCAGTCGTGTAACGATCTAGGAGTAATATTTGACCAAAACCTTACCTTTAACCTCCATCTGGATCAAATAATATTAAAATGTTTTAGACTTCTGGGGTTTATAAAGAGAAACACTAAACTCATGGTCAACACTAAAGCCATTACTTTTCTTTATAATTGTCTCATAAGAAGTATCTTAAAATACTGCTGTGCTCCATACCATCAATGCCACATATCAAGATTGGAGAAAGTCCAAAATAAATTTTGTATAAGCATCATGTTCCTTCCGACAACTTGAGTTATGAGATCAGATCCATGCTCTGTGAATATAAAACTCTGGAAGTAAGATGCAATAACTACTTTCTGTATTTTCTTTATAAACCCCTCCATGGTGGGATTGATTGTCCTCAACTCCTGGGGCAACTTAACTTCAGAACATCGCCAAGACCTCTTCGACATCACCAACTTTGCACCGAACAAATTATGGAGAACCGGCATTCGTTGATAGCATGACACGCATATATAATGCAAATTTTAGCCATATCGACATTTTTTCAATTAGTCTTAACAGTTTCTTTTGTATGTCTTCGTTTTTGTTTTGTTTAATTATTACTATATGTGTATATTTTTAATGTTAAGTGTGATATAAATCAAATTTTCCTTTCCCTTTTGAATGTTACTTTCATTTAATGAAATACTTATATACCCTGTTTCTCTAAAATCATTTGAATTAAGTTTAGACCATTGTTGTACCATTTGGGGATGTTGGTCATCGACCAAATTGGTTGATGCTGTAGTGAATAAAATAAAAAATAAAAATAAAAAATTATGCTGCAGGAAAAATAGAAGGCTTCAGTTTGGTTAAGTATTGGCAGAAGCCTGGACAAAATGAGCTGTAGCAGGAGACTATATACCTAACGAAATAAAACGAGTCATAATTATACAATTTTTTTTTAATAATAATTAGCTACATTAGTTGATGATTGGATACACGGTGTCTTCGTTGATACCGCATTCGTTGGTACCACGGAGGAGTTTGAAGTATCCTTGTTCGCCCCACTCAGTGCCCCAGGAGTTCTTGACGATCCAGTAGTCTCTTCCGTTTTCGGTTCCGTATCCAACAGCGAGGACACCATGGTTCAGATCGGTGGTTGTGCACCAGTCGTCGGAGTAGACGCCGGATTCGTAGAAGGACAGGTAGTTGGCATCCATGGCGACGGATACTGGTCCAACTGTGGCTACGGCTTCGAGAAGAGCTTCTTCGTCTTCAGACATGTGAACGTAGCTGTTGACCTTGGTTACGACTTTCGAAGAATCGTATTTGCATCTGTCGTCAGTACCTATAAACAAATAATCCTAGAGTCTAAATAGCTACAGCTCTGCTCTGAGCCCAAAGCGGCTCAGAAGCAAAATAGCATTTTTGGGGAGTGCAAGATTAAAATTCCCAGATTTGTTGAATAAAATATGAAGTTGAAGTAGTTTAACCATGAAAAACATAAACATTTTCGTCTGCGATGTATTTTTGAATCAAGATGCATTCCTATCCGATAAGGAAATTCTAATTATCATCATTAGCATCTCCAAATTGAGCAAAGTGGATAAGTATTGCTATTGTCTTAGGTGATTAGTTAAAATTGATATATATTTATCTAAAATTGTGAACAGTCTGGTGACCTTCAATGATGATATTAAAGGCCACTAACTTCTAGTTAAATGTACCTATATGGTTTAATTATAAACATGATTTCCTTTTCAACATTTATTTTCAGGAAGGTTCTGACACTTACCAGTGTATCTGTAGCTCTCTTCAGATTGGAGCCCATTTCTTTCAACGTAAGGGAAGGTTTCGGCCATGTAACCGCCATCGCATCCGAAATTGACATCAGTTGCGCAATCGACTAATTGTTGCTCAGAAAGAGACACAAGCTCTCCGGATTTACGCTTGTAGGCAGCTTCGGTGGTTCCAGTCTACATAGGGAAAAGGTATTTGTTAGAACAATTTTGAGCTTTTGGATAAGAATTCCCTCTAATAAGTTGGTGAGGTATATGAGTATTGTCCATTTCCTTTTGATGAGTATGGGAAATTCTGAAAATTAACTTACGACAGAGAAAGACCAGCATGATCCACAGTCTCCTTGGTCCTTAACTTCGGTTACGTAGCCTTCGGTTCTCCAGTCTACCGAAGCTGGAACAGCCACTCCGCTTTTCACGAATTTGGCGGTAACATTTAAGCTGGGTTTCTGGTGGAGCGCGAGCCTCGCCCTGAATTCTTCTTGGGTCATGTCAGCGAATTGATTGATACCTGAAAAATAAAATAGGAATTCGATATGTGCATCATAACATTTAAACGACTAGTAACTAACCTTGTTTATAAGAAACAAGGCCTTGTTCGTAGAGGGCGTTGTGTTCTTCAATTGAGCGGAGATTGTCTTTGAAGATGGCGAAACGTTTCGTTTCTTCAACTTGGTTTTTGTAGGCCTTGCCGTGCTTCAACTGAAAATATTTCGTATATAAATAATGAGATCATTTAGATTTTCTATCCAACAAAGACGAATAAAAATTCTAAGAGCTTTACTCCACGCTAAAAAAATCCCAAGTTTCGGTTTTATATTTCCCCCTTAACTCTATTCATCTTCTAAGTTTCTCAGTTATAAAGCTTTTTAACTGGCACTTCTACGTTTTCAATTTTCCTGTTATAAAGAATCTAAATTGACTTTTTGAGTCTTCTTACTTTTAGGGCAGCATAATTTCATTCCAACTGCAATTGCCCTTTAAAATTTCTCAGAGCATTGATAATCAACTTGGAATAAAAAATAAATAAATAAATAATATTTACCTTAAAAGCCTGGAATTTGATTCCATGCTCCTCAAGAAGAGATGCACTGACTGCAACTACCAACAAACTAGCCAAGATAAAAGTCTTCATGATTATTATTTTTCGTTCCACAAATTGAAGAACACTGATGAAAAATAGTTTTTTTGCAGGTACTTATACTACCTTTCGAGTAGTCTAAGTTCAAGAGATTACGTCATTCAATGGACACTCGAAATAGTTGATGTTATCGATGATCAATTACTTCGCAGACTTTTGTATCTTAATTGTCATCTAGGACTTTGGGCTAAAGCAGACATATCCAGTATCGTTTTTGGAATTCAATTGGAATTTTCCATAAAACTTATGTAGAAATATGCAATACGCATCTTATGATGATAATTTTGCATCTGTACTCTCTTGAAACTTGAAGCATGACTAGAAGCCGTTGCTCCTCATACCCCAAGTAGGTAAATATTTAGAATTAAGAAGAAATTGTATGTAATGAATATTAATAAAGGGTTAGTCAGCCAAAGGACATCCCTTCCTTCTATTGGGACTACGAATAACCCTATTAGATAAGAAGAGTTCAAATTTTTTACTTAAAATGAGCCCATGTATTTTTTATTGCATTTAATTTTTTTTTAAATGACACAATACATAGTTACATTCAACTGTCTTAAAATATTGGAACTTGAAGAAATTTGTTCCATAATATTCTGAATTTTTGTTCTAAACTAAACGAATAAGAAAATAAGATAGGGTCGAATATGGTAGGCAGCTTGAATATTTCAAGGTTTATAGAGCCGTTCTTTCTCTATTAAACAGTGAGAACCGCAGTTCTCTATAGTACTTGGTAAATTTTTGAATCACGATTTTCCGAGGGTCTCCATAAGAACATTTAAGAACTGATGTGGTTTTTGTTCGCTCCACACACCATGTGGAACAAAATCTAGTTTTAACCTAAATTCCTAATTTATAGAAAAAGGTATAGGAGCAGGATCATAATCCAGTGGTAGCAAGGTTGAGAGTAAGATTGAAGAAAATCCGCCAGCCCACAAAAAAGAAACTTGACATAGCAAATCTAAGAAATAACGAACAAGAATAAATGTCGAGCTACCAAACCTACGAAATACAATGGAACCAAACAACATAGAAACCTGCTGGAATCAATTCAGGGAAACCATCGTCAGTAGTGGAAATGAAATGATCTGCCAAGGGAGCAGCAGGGGAAAGAAGAAGTGGATGACAAACGAGATACTGCGACTGATGGAAGAAAGAAGAACACTCAAAAACCGTAATGAATCTCAATACAAGCAATTGCAAAGACGAATAAGAAGGAAAATCCAGAGGGCAAAGGAAAACTTGATGAGGGACAAATGTGAAGGAAGTAGGACCATTTTAACGTCCACAAAGTCATAAGAGTAACAACAGGGCGAGTAAAAACACAAAATCTCACAAAGCTTATGAGGGATAACGATGAACTTATCACGGACCGCAAGGAATACTCGAACAGTGGAAGAATGACACAGAAAAACTCTTTTCAAATAATGGCCCAAGAATATTTCACGAACAATATGAGGGACAAATGTCGCCTGAAATACTTAGGTACTGAAGCGGTAAATGCAATTAAGATATGCAAAACAGGCAGAGCACCGAGTCCAAATGAATTGTATCCCTTAGTCCGAACCTGGTTTGTCGGTATAATAGAGTCCGTCATGCGCTATGATTCGAATAAAGCGAAATGACACACCATCAAGAAAATCATTGTAATATTCGTCATTTGTCAAATCTGTACATGTAGTAAGTTGTCAAACCTTATAACAAGATAAAATATTTTACATTGTTGGCAACACTGATATCAGTGATATCGGCTATGTTCATCGGCACTTAGCATGATACAAAGAATACAAGATATGATCGATCGCTGTCTTAAAACTCGTCCGCCGGGCGCATGACGTCATTGGTGACTGATTTTAAATTCAAACGTATGGCGGCATTATATTTCCTACTTTATTAAACCTTATTTTAACAATATTTATCTTGGTACCCGACCCAAAAGTTTAAAAATAGTTTCAGAAGGATGTTACATAATGTAAATTTTAACGCCATTACTAATTTTAAGCCCATATATATTTAAAAACATTTAATTAAAATCGGACATTTAAGAAATGCACATGAAAAGCGAAATAGCTATTTCTCACAAGAATTCTATTTTCGGTTTGGATGTTTCATATTGGATACTTTATAAATACATTTATAACCGTTTTATTAAACTGAACTATATAATATTTAAAATAACGAATAAGAAATGTACAATCCTACACTACATTTACTTTTAGCTCAATAAATACAATTTATTCGGTACTTTCAACCAAAATTATTACACTTTCATATATTATGTAATTAATTAGTAATCAGTGTCGTTAGTGTTTTTCTCTAACTTTGTTTTTGTTAATACATATCAAAATAGAGAATAACACTGTATTATGACATAAAACGTAGTATAAGTAAACATATCTCACCAGAAAGAATGCAAATAATACCTATTTATTTTTAAATAGTTTATTTAAGAATCATAATTTACACTCATATATTTTGATCAAGTCCATATTAATAAATATTACTGTCTATGGTTTGTGCACAGCCACAGCAAAATGCATTGTTTACCACGTCATAGGTATTTGACAAGCTTATTTAAGAATAATAATTTACAATTATTTACAGTTATATATTC
>MU188968.1:24358-56556 GCA_016904865.1 Pissodes strobi | reverse complement strand
GCTACTACGCTAAATGAAAATGATCACGCCGATTCGCGCCAATAAACGCAGGGTCGCACAGCCATATGCTACCATTCCAAATATTTTTCCTTTGTTAACTGTTACTGTAGTTATTTTTATTATTATTCAATGTTACTAATAACAACCAAATTCATATGGAGGTTATTATCAAAAATGTTTATTATAACTATGTATGTGTATTATTTAATGGAAATCCGTATATTAACTATAAACCAATTATAATAAATAAAAACAGAAAATTATGTACTATTACAAAATTAATGTGTTTAATAATACATATGTTTTGCTTTACTGTATGTTGTTAAATGCAACCAAATAGTGTCCAAATAAAAAAAATGTTAACGTGTAACATTTAAAATGGAATCATATTTTTATAAAAAACAAGATCATCTAGTTGCTATTAATTTGGCAGCATATTCATTAACAAATACTACCCAAACAAATATTTATTTATTATTATCGAAATTTTTCTTTCAGTGTAGTGCCGGCAAGAAATACCGGACCTAAATGTAAATGCCGTTTAAAATGTTTTGAGTTGATTGGAGATGACAATATTTTGAAAGTTTTGCAAGAATTTAATGCAATCGGCGATTCGCACCGTTACATGAGCGTTTCTGTCGTGAAAAATAAGTGTTAGTTTACGCAACGAAGTGCGCAAATTTTGCAATCGAAATTTATTATAAAAATCTATGGAAAAAATATTTGAAAAAGTGCTTGTAGACAGAACAGATTATAGCTACGTCAAAATCATCTCTATGGTGTTCCTCATAGGTTGAAAAGAATATTGTTCATTAATTCATTACTTTTAATTCATTACTTCTAGGTAATAGATTTGACAGTAACATCCTATTTCGTTAAATATACAAAACCTTCATTATTTCTCATTAATGATTTTTAATTGACAAATTTATTACATTATCCTATAGTTCTTGTAGACATTAAAAAATATAGTATTTAAATCATTTCAAGTGTTTCCGTGCACTTAGAAATAATATATAAATTTTTCAGTTAAGGATTTTTATTCCGTAAATTCATTATAATTTACATTTTATACAATTTATACACTTTAAATTGTGTCAAAGGTACTTAATTTCAAATCATCTTTATGGTGTTACTCGAAACTTGAAATAATATACTGAGCTTCTCGTTTAGTGATTATTAATTAATAAATTTATTACATCATCCCATAGTTCTTTTAGACATTAAAAAATACAGTAGCTAATTAGCTATCAATTTAATGAAATGTGTATACTCTTCAATTAAACTTAAAAATGTTTGAAAGAAAACATGTTTTTCTGTTAAAGATTTGCATCGTCTCATGTAAATAATGTTTTTTATAGTAGCTCAGATTTTCTTTATTTTATAATCTTAAAATCATCTTTAACATGTTTCTTGTACCTAGAAACAATATACGAATTTTTCCATTAAGGATTTTTATTATATAAATTCATTATGTATATTTCAAATTTATAGTAACCTTAAATTTAGTCAAAGGTTCTTAATGTTAAAATCATCTTCATGGTGTTGAATTTGGATTGAGTTGAAATTTTAGATAATATACGGATTGTCTCATTTTGTGAATACTAATTAATAAATTCATTAGACATTGAAAATACAGTAGCTATTAATTTCATACATAATCTTAAATGTGTCTTAAAATTGTTCCTAGATGTTTTGAAAAACAAAAACATGTTTTTCTGTTAAAGATTTACATCTCATGTTATAAATACATAATATATTTTGAAGTAACTTTAATTTTCTTTAAATTTTATAATTTAAAAATCATCTTTAACATGTTTTTTGTGCTTAGAAACAACATATAAATTTTTCAATGAGGGATTTTTATTTTATCAATTTATTATACATCTTTAAATTTATAGAAATTTTAAATTTTGCTAAGGGTACATAATCTGAAAATTAAATCTAATATGCCACGGATGTTTTCATTTAGTGGTTCATTAAATATTTTTAATTGATAAATTTACTACATCCCATGGTTCTTGTAGACATTCAATAATATAGTAGCTTTAAATTCAATTAAATGTACAGGGTGTCCGGTTATAAATGTCACCCCCCTTTAACTTTTTTATTTACCCTCGTGTAAAAAAATGTTAAGTACAAAAGTTGTAAGGATCTTCATATAGTTTTCCTCGGTGTTACTAGAAAAACAATAATTGAACATCGAAATTCTACTGTGCAAATTAAATTATTGTTTTTTTAAATGGGACACCCTGTATATTCTTCCGGATATCGGTAGAGCTCTTTAAGACGAGTTCAGTAATATAAGGTTTGTTGGGTCTAGCTATAATAGTTACCACCTAAATTACAATAATGTCGGGTATCTGATTATTACTGAATCCCTCTCCTAAATTCTTTATTTGGTGAGCTAGAAAAAAAATATTCTATACAAAAGTTGTAGGTTCCTTCAGAAACTTTTCTGCGGTGTTACTAGAAAAACAATTGAACATCAGAAAAGCTTCTGAAGGAAGAATTTTTTTCTAGCACACCAAATAAATAATTTAGGAGAGGGGTTCAGTAATAATCAGATACCCGACATTCTTGCAATTTACGTGGTAACTATTATAGCTAGACCCAACAAACCTTATATTACTGAACTCGCCTTAAAGGGCTCTATCGATATACAGAAGAATATACAGGGTGTCCCATTAAAAAAAACATTAATTTAATCTGTACAGTAGAATTTCGATGTTCAATTGTTTTTCTAGTAACACCGCAGAAAACTGTATGAAAATCCTTACAACTTTTGTATTTAACATTTTTTTATACGAGGGCAAATAAAAAGTTAGTTAAAGGGGGGTTACATTTATAACCGGACACCCTGTACAGGGTGTCCAATTTTCGATGGTTTTACGGGGTATCTCCTTTATTATTGTAGATAGAGAGTTGCGGTTTTCGCATTATTTTTTGTGAAACAAAAGATACCGTGAACAGAATTTTCATAGCCTGTTTTGTTTTTAAGATACAGGGTGATTTTTTAAATATTGCATTTTTGAGCATGCCTCGTATCTCAGCTATCTGATAAGTTGCCGAAAAGGTAAAAACTGTTCCTTATATAACTTTTTCCGTAGAATTCAGTGCCGCCTTCAAAATGAGTATACGGGGTCTGGTCAAAAAGTTATCGGGCCCTACTTTATTTTTTTAAATGGAACCCCCTATATATTTTTAGATGATTTGGTTAAGCTTTTTACACGCTTTTCAAAAATATATAACACTATATATTTATATTTAATATTAGGTCCAATATTTACATTTTTTATTTAAAACATACATTTTTTGCTAGTAGACCATGGCGGATTAAAAATAATCAATGCAAATAATTGAAGCAAATGTCACTTTGTGAGTTTTATGTGGTTTATGTCAAAATAGTGAATTAGTATTATTATTATTTATAGTCATACATAGTTGTTGTTATTATTATTAATTATTATTTATCGTTTTGTGTTATTATAAACAACTTTTTTCATCATGGGTGACAACGCGGTTTTCGAAAATTATGAAAAGTACGAAATGCTCGTAACTTACATTCAATGTAATGAAAACGCAGATGAGGCTCTGGAATTATATTTTAACAGGTAATAAAATAAATAATAACTCTTTCCCATTTTACTTAAATCATGTAATCATATCCTCCTAGATATCCAGAAAGAAGGCAACCAGATAAAAGACTTTTTACAAGATGAAAATCAAATTTAATCGAACAAGGATCGTTTGTTAAACTTCGTCCTAAATGCTACAACAAGAAAAATCATGAGGTTGATGAAATAAACGTTTTGGTTTCTGTTGAATCAAATCCAACTAGTTCGTGTAGACAAGTAGAAAATTCTGTTGGAGTTGTTAAATCAAGGGTTCAAACAATATTAAAAAAGCATAAATTTAAACCATATAAATATCATTTGGTACAATATTTACATCCTGGTGACGCACAACGTCGAATAGAGTTTTGTAATTGGTATTTACAAATGTTGAACACACAAAATGATTTCGAAAGGACCGTGATATGGTCGGATGAGGCGCATTTTACCAGTGCTGGTATATTTTTAACCGGCATAATGCTAGATTTTGGTCACAGGAAAATAACCATGTTGCATTTCCACGTGAACGGCAAGGCAGGTTTGGCTTTAATGTTTCCTGTTTTATTCTGGGAAGTAAAATCAAATATCACATATTTGAAGGCAGCCTTACTGGGAATAATTATCTCGACATTCTGAGAAACGTTGTACCGGAAATAACAGAAGATGCGCCAAAACAAATGGACCTATAAGATGGGCACCAAGGTCACCGGATCTATCCGTTTTGGATTTTTTTTTATGGGGATACCTACAAAATAAAATTTATAAAATGCAATATCGAACAATGCAAGAGTTAAAAAATGCTACCGAAGAGACTTTCAGATACTTACAAGCGCGACCGTTTATTATTTTGAATGCTTTAAGGCGCATACGCACTATGTGTGCAACGTGTGTGAGATATAATGGAGAACAATTTGAACAGTATTTATAAACATTACAAAAAAGGATTTTTCTTAACTTGATTTTATTGTGATTTTCGTAACATGCGGTTACACTTAACATCTTAGGAGAATGTCAAAAAACCAAGAGTTAGGTAGGTACTAGGTACTTCTTATCAGAGACATTGTCTCTGTTTCTGTTCTTATATGAAAGGTTAAGACACAGGCTCAGGTCACAGGTTTAAGACTTAAGATTAAAAATGCGTTGCCAGAGTTGCCGGATCGCGTAGCCATCGATGTGGTAACAAGGCGTTTGGAGGCCGTGTTACAATTATTACAATTATTATTATTTTTATATTTCTTAGTAAAACCAGGTTTTGTGTTTGATTTGTATAAGTCGCATTTAGTTATTAATTAAAATTGTTGAAAAGTTAGAAATGTATTCTTCTAAAGGTCTCTGCCATGGCCTACTAACAAAAAATGTATGTTTTAAATAAAAAATGCAAATATTGGACGCTATATTAAATATAAATATATAATATTATATATGTTTGAAACGCGTGTAAAAACCTTAACCAAATCATCTCAAAATATATAGGGGGTCCTATTTAAAAAAATAAAGTAGGGCCCGATAACTTTTTGACCAGACCCCGTATACTCATTTTGAAGGCGGCACTGGATTCTACGGAAAAAGTTGTATAAGGAACAGTTTTTACTTTTTCGATAACATATCAGATGGCTGAGATACGAGGCATGCTCAAAAATGCAATATTTTCAAAATCACCCTGTATCTTAAAAACAAAACATGCTATGAAAATTCTGTTCACGGTATCTTTTGTTTCACAAAAAAGTAACGTAACACAGTAATGCGAAAACCGCAACTCTCTATCTATAATAATAAAGGAGATACCACGTAAAACCATCGAAAATTGGACACCCTGTACATACTCTAGATTTGTTTTCAAAATGGAAATTTGAAAAATACATGGATTTTTTCGTCATGGTTTTTTATTTTATAAACTCTTTACATTATCTTATAGTTTTACACATTATATTTTATAGTAACTAATTTCTTTAAATTTCATAATCTTAAATTAATCTTGAAGATGTTTCTTGTACTAAGAAACAATGAATTAATTTTTACAGTAAGTATTTTTATTTTATAAATTCATTATATATTTTTAATTTATAAAAATTTTAAACTTGTTAAAGGTGCATAATCTTAAAATCATCTTTAACTTGCCGTGGATTTTTTCATTTTCTGGTTATTCCTCTTTAAAAATTTTTAATTTATAATTTTAGTACATCAACCCATAGCCTTTGCAGACGATAAAAAATATAGTAGCTTTAAATTTCATTAAAGATACATAAACTAGATTAATTTTAAAAATGTTCCACGAAATTTGAAAAAGTACATGGATATTTTCGTCATGGATTTTTATTTTAAAAATGCATTCTTATAGTTATATATATTATTATAAAATATATAGCTTTTAGGTTCATAATCTTAAAATTGTCTCTATGATGTTTTTTGTACTTATAAATATTATATAAACTTCAAAGATCTTTATTTTATAAATTCATTATATATATTTTAAATTTATAGTAACATTAAATTTTGTTTAAAGTAGGTACATAATCTTAAAACAGCTTTTATTTTATAAATTCAGTACATAATTTTATAGTTATGGACACTATAATTTACAGACACTTAATTTTTTTTTAAGTGTATTATCTTAAATTTATCTTTCAGGTGTTTCTTCTGCTTATAAATACCATATGACTTTTTTAAATATTTATTTTGTAAATTTATTATGCTTATTTTTTAAATTCATAGTAACTTTAAATTTTATCAAAGGTACAGGGTTTTTTTTTTATATATTGACCCCCCCTTTATCTTTTTTATTTGATGTTTCTGAAAAAAGTGTTTAAAATAAAAGATTAATGGTTTAAAGCAAATTTTTAGAAAAACTATTTTTTTCATCTACAGGGTGTTCCAGAAAGTCTGGGCGTGGTCATATTTTCTTATTTCAAATTGCTACCCCACTTTTTGTGAGATTTTTGTATTTTCCTTACAATTCTAAACATTTTTTATGTAACACACCCTATACCTAACTTTGACGCATAAAAAGATATTGACTAAAGAAAGTTGCGGTTTTTTTAATTAATAATAAAAATTAGGTAAACATAGGTACTGGCCTTAAACTGGTCATTCACCGTGATTGTTTTAATCTCAGGTAGACTTTCTATCAATGCCATACAGAGATGAGGAAAAATGCGATTTTATTTTTGTTTAAGAAATATAATATTATTATCTACTACAACTATTTACAACTGTTCAATGTGCCCACCGTTCATTTCAATACACTGTATATAATCTCTCTGGATTTGATTTATACTGTTGATAATAAATTGAGAATGATTCTCGTTGGTGTCCTCAATGGCCTCAATTATTCTTGTTCGTAAAACCTCTACGTTTTCCGTGGGAATTTCATATACTTTATTGTCCAAAAATCCCCATAGGAACGAATCAAGCGGCGTCAGGTCAGGGCTATTCGGCGGCCATCTAATCGGTTCAGAGCGACCAATCCACGTTTGGTATTTCCCATTAATGTAATTTATAACCGGAAAAACTTTGTGCGCTGGGGCTCCATCCTGATGCCATATAATTTCGTTGTATTGACGGAGTGTAAGTTGTTCAGAAAATTTTCTACATCATTGGTCAATAAATTTAAATATTTTCCTCCATTTAAGAACCCGTCAATAAAAATTGGCCCAATAATTTTATTATCTATCTAAGAGCCCACACCACACATGTAACGATCTTCGACCTTATATTTTAATTTCCCTAGTTACTCGAGAGTTTTGAGTTACCCAAAATCTTACGTTTGTCCGATTATGAATCCCTGCAGTGCTGAATGTGCACTCGTCAGACCAAAATTGTTGTCATCGTTTAACAATATCGTTTCTTGACAAAACATAATTCTTTTTTTTTATCTTGTGTTAATTTTTGCACCGGTAGGAAACTGTTGCTGATATTCTCTTCTCGCTGCATATGCATTTTTATTATTCTTATAGAATATCCGAAGAATATCGCATTTTTCCGCATCATGGCATTTTCTAATGGTATTGAGGGAAAGTCTACCTGACAATAAAACAATCACGGCGAATTACCAGTTTAAGGCCAGTACCTATGTTTACCTGATTTTTATTATTAAATTTTAGAAAATGGCAACTTTTGTAAGTCAATATCTTTTTATACGTCAAAATTAGGTATAGGGTGTGCTACATAAAAAATGTTTAGAATTGTTAGGAGAATACAAAAATCTAATAAAAAAATGGGGTAGCAATTTAAAATAAGAAAATATGACCACGCCCAGACTTTCTGGAACACCCTGTAGATGAAAAAAATAGTTTTTCTAAAAATTTGTTTTGAACCATTAAATTTTTGTTTTAAACACTTTTTTCAGAAACATCAAATAAAAAAGATAAAGGGGGGGTCAATATATAAAAAAAAACCCTGTACATTAATCTTATTCATCATTTTTATACTTAGTGGTTTTTCCACATTAGGGATTTTTATTTGACAAACGTATTACACCATCCCATACTTTTTTTAGACATTAGAAAATAGAGCAACTTTAAATTTCATTAAAGATACATAATGTTAAAGATATTTCTTGAAATTTGAAATATAATATGGATTTCTTCATTTAGTGGCTGTTCTTCATTAGGCATATTCATTTGACAAATTTTTTACATTAACCGTTCTTATAAACACTATGAAAATGAAAAAATAATTTTTAAGGTGTTTCTCTATTAGGGATTTTTTTTAACTATAAGCAGAAGCAAGATATTTACTTGGCTGGACTTATTACTGCTCTGACAGTTTGACATAGAACAAAATAATCTCTACACTCAATATGATTTTAGTGAACATTATAAGCATATTACATTACACAAACTTAGTCCTAATGTAAAAATATTTTCCATTGTTTTAGATTCGAGTTAATGGGAAAGAATATCCAGTTTGCAAAAATGCAATGTGGGCTATACAAGGTGTAACAAAATTTAGAATAGAAAACATTGCAAAATCTCTAAAATCCAATATTTCATTCAAACCAGACATGAGGGGAAGACACCATAATCGGCCTAACAAGATCGCTGAAAACCTTGTTAGAGCCGTAGATGACCATATAAGAAGTTCCCCTAGACGATATTCACATTATAGTAGGGAGAAAAATGATGGAAGTTTCTACTTACCTGCAGAGTTAAATGTAACTAAAATGCAAATATAAAAGACAGCTGTGGATGTATAACTTTTGTGTACACTCTGCTAAAACTGGCACTTCTGTTTTTTATATGTATGATGAAGTTACTTCAAAAAAAGGCAGTAACGAAGTTATAAGCTTTTTGCATCATTATCCACATACTTATTTACCCGATACGGTAAAGACTTTATATCTTTTTTCCGATAACGCGTTTGCCCAAAATAAGAACCAAACGATGGTAAAATATCTGTATACTTTTGCGAACATCAATCAGAGGGGCATCTTGAAGATCATACACCAGTATCCGGAGCCGGGACATAGTTTTTTACCGTGCGACTGGTCATTTGCCTTGATTGAAAAGGCCAAAAGACGCAAAGAAAGGGTCCATATTCCTGATGGATGGAAAGAACTAGTACGTTCAACTTCTAAAAAGTTTAAAGTTGTCAACGTCAACCAGGACATGATCATGGATTTTGCAACACATTTTAAACCTTCCTTTAAATCTACCTTTGTTGGCAAAGATAAAGCTAAGTTTAGCATTTCAACATATCGAATTTTCCAGTACCAAAAAAGATTTAAGTATGTGGAATGCAGTATTGCAACATCCATCCCAGTTTTTACAAGGTTTTTATATCCAAAAGGAAAATGTGGCATTGTGCTTTCCAGGTTCACATATGATACAACCTTATCCTTTGCCGCTCAATGAAAAAAAAAAGCTGCTGATGTAAAACTTCTATCAACAAAATACGTACCGGCCGCCGATCTATGGTACTATCGAATGATCTTCGGAGAACCTGAAAATATTGAGGTTCCACAGGAAGTCAAAGTCAAAGTCAAAAAAAGCTTTATTATAAAAAGATTAAAATCTCATTTACAAAGCTAACCATAAATTTTTTTTAGATAGGTACAAAAAAAGTTTGATAAGGATCAAATAAGTAAATTATACAAATACAGTACCAAGTACCAAGTGCAAGGAACATAAAAAATAGAAAATAGGTAGGTATAAATAGTCCAACAACGGACACCTTGTTAATTAAATTTACAAATTCGGCAACATCATAGTAAGCCTTTCTCAAAAGTTATTCCTTTACCCTCCCTCTAAACACCCTGTAAGAATCAGATGATCTAATATTTAGAGGAAGGTGATTAAAGGCTTTTTTAGCAAAGTAGACAAAGGACTTCATAACCAGAGCACTTCGGGGAATCAATAAAGGAATAACATTCACTTGCCTAGTGTGATATGGTAGGACAGGATCCAAAGAGTTGAAATACTTCTTGTAGACTAGACAAACACTCTCTAGCAAATACAAACATGGAACAGTCAAGATCTTTTGTAAAATAAAAATAGGTTTACAAGAATGCCGAAATGAAATATTAAACATAAACCTAAGAGCTCGTTTCTGCAAGATAAAAATTGAAGAGAAGCTGGCAGCACTGCAACATCCCCAGAAAGCTATACCATAAGTAACGCGTGACTCTATTAGAGAAAAATAAGCCGATCTCAAGACGGGGGCTCCAGGTGGTGAAAAAGCACTCTCAAGGCATAGCAACCAGAGGATAGCCCAACTGAAAGAGCCTTGATGTGCTCCTCAGACTTCAAACACTCATCCAGTGTCACCCCCAAGAATTTGGCACCAGCAGCAGGAAGTATTTGGTCACCGCCCAATGAAATATTAGCCAGAGAACACTTGAAGCTCAACATGTTAGCCTTTGGTGTGTTAAATGATAAATTGTTGCTATTACACCAGGTTCTTATGCGAACTTAATCAGCATTGATCATTCTCTCCAAAACCCCAACATCACTCGCACGCCAAACAATAGAAGTGTCATCCGCAAAGAGCCTAACAATTCCCCTGATTAGAATGGAGGCAAGATCATTGATATAGATCACAAAGAGAATAGGGCCAAGAACGGAGCCCTGGGGCACTCCACAATTTATTGGCATTGAGTTAGAGACCATGCCTTGATATGACACTGACTGCCTACGGCCATGCAAGTAGGATTTAAACCAATTGAGAGTTATACCCCTAAATCCATAAACCTCCAGCTTCTGGAGCAACAGATGATGATCGACACAGTCGAATGCGTTCGACAAGTCGCAAAATACTGCTGCTGAAAGTAGATTCTCATTTGTACTTAAATAAATGTCTTCAAGAAGATAGAAAATAGCATCCGAAGTTGATTTTCCACTCTGGAAGCCAAATTGAGAACTGGATAGGATTTTATTTGCAGTGAGAAATGAAAGCACTCTTTTTTTAACGAGTCTTTCTATTAGCTTACCCAGAGAAGGCAGAAGAGAGATAGGACGAAAGTTTTCTGAAGAATTAGAGTCACCTCCCTTGTACAGAGGTACAATCATAGCTTGCTTAAGAATACTGGGAAACTCACCCCTCTCAAAAGAGTCATTTATGACTACCGCAAGTGCTTGCAGCCCAACATCATTGAGATGAAGTAAGATCTTAACAGAAATATCATCAAAGCCAGAAGAATTCTTACTTTTGAAAAGCCTAAGAGTGTCTACAACCTCATAGACACTTACTGGTGCCAAAAAGAAAGAATTTGAGACCCTCTTGCCCGATAGGTATTCCAGGGGATTTATACCAGGATCGAGCTGAGAAGATAATACGTCAGCAACCGAACAATAAAAATTATTGAAATAGTCAGGAGACAAATGAGAAGAAGAGGCTTGCGAACGACCATTCTTTCCCCTAATCTCATTGATAATCGACCACGCCTCCCTCTGTGTATTGTTCGAACTTGCAATTCTGGAAGCACTAAACTTGTTGGTGACGATGCTAACGACTCCGACTCTTCATTTATGTAGCTGTAGAATTAACTACTTTTGTTTCATCTATTAAATGGTATTGGTGTTGTTCCTTTTCATTAATACAACTGTTTAAACTATTTATTGCATTATTTTATTTCTGTTCGGGGCAACCGAATATTTAAGCCGGTAATATTATATTCATTTTCGCACTTGGATTAAACCATTAGTCCTTCAGATACAAGTCACGTGAAATGCGGGGGGGGGGTGAGCGAGGGTATCAATTTCTAATTGTTGATGTATGTCATCTGAGCCCTCAATTGATGATTTTCGATGAATACCATTGATCTATACCTTAAAAATGCTTGGGTACAGTCAAAATAGATCTAATTGCAGCCGTGATAGGTTTAATGCTGCCGGATCCAAACGATCAACGAATTAAGTATAATACAATACAGTGATCTTTTAAGGATTACCAATCATGGGCAGATTAGAAACGGGTTTATAAAAGTTTGAAGCATCTCAAGGGCCCTTTTTAATAACTCGCACCACACTGGCCAATTTCCAACAAAGTTAATAAAATTATCCTCAACTATCGGTTGACATAAAATTATTCATGAAAGCGCAACAAAAAACAACTTTAACCTAATTTCATCTCAGCATGAGCCATTACGAAGCAGCGTCTAAGCGCAAAGTTCATGAAATATCAAGATTGGACACCGCCATTTTTCATGTACGGGTCAAAATGGGACGCGGGATAACTATCTACTTCATAACAAAGCTACTCTGTGCTTTTCCAGCCGTTTTATAAAGAGATATTTTCTATGAGAAACCCGAGATTTCCTTATTCGGTTCTTGTATCTATGGAAGCCGGATTTCACTATCCACATAATATGTGTCATTTACGTTGAAGCGACACTTTCATTATTTTCCAACTTTAAACGTAATTAACTCATATTCCCTAAGCGCAAAAAAAATCTCCCGGTTCATAGGACTGATCAGCGTTCCAACGAATGCTTCTATCTCGAATTAATGTAATCTCTTGTCATTCGGCAGCATCCTTTATGGTTATTATCTGTACATAATGAACAATCCCCGAAATGACAGCCATTTTGTTGCTCCCTACACGTCCGATAACGAGCTATTTGTGTAATTTTTCAAAGAAATATACAGTTTCATGGAGAGATTAAATTTACAGCTTGCATTAAGTAGCAAACACGGAGGACATAGAAATCCAGAAAGAGCTTTAAGAAATTAGCATGAAAAAATGGCCTAAATAGTAATAGAACTCCCTTCAGGAAAATCTTCCACGTGGGCTATGTTTTTCAACCACTGGATGGATTTTCTACGAAGGAAAGCTAGAGCTATCCCTCCTACTACTAGTAGATATGTAAGGAGGCTCCTACGGCAAGCAGTAGGCATAAAAGGTGGATTCTGTTGCATTTCAAGATTACCGACTAGAAGATTCAAATCGACTTTTGAGCTATCTCATATTTTAGGGCGTCAGACAGTGACACGCCCTAAAGTATCAGATAACTCAAGGCTAAGCTTGAGAACTTAAGGTCGGCAGAATGGGATATTTTGTTATGGAAATTAATATGGGAAATGACCGAAATATTTGCTTATCCACTAGTAATTGGCGGTTTACCGCCGTAATTACAATGATTTTATCTTGTTTATAAGCTATGCGAACCAGCTAAAATACCAAATTGCAATATCTCATAATGGAACATTATGGCGTTGTAAACATGCAAAAAATGCATAATATTAACTATGTGGGACATTAAACTTAACTATAATAAATTAAGTAAGTCCTTATCGTAGCCATAAGATAAATCTCTGAAATAAACACGAATTAATTTAATTAAGAAGTGCTTACATGTGACGCCAAAGCCACTGAATTGTAACTATCTCGCAAGTAAATTATTCAATTCTCTTGACGACACGGCGTCCATTTACCATAATTCATTTCAAAAGTTTGGTTAAATCAATTTAGAAAATCCCTGCTGCAAAATTCGGGACGCCTTATTTAAATTTGAAATCCTATATGGCTAGTATTTTATTCAAATTTTGTATATGAGTGTATTACGTCTAGTATGGATGTATTATCTTACGGCAGTTACGTATTATCACAGAAGTATAAACAATCAGAATATTCTCTCAAAGACATCTGATGTCTTTCATCAACTTCATTTCAAATTCCTTTAGCGTCGGCCATTTTTAAAAGGGAAATTCCTGGTCCGTATTACGTTTTTCCAAAGTTTGCAAACAGGTGGGTATACGCATTATTTTGTATTATTTATCATTTATTTGTCATATACTATGTTAATAGTATGGAAGTTTGCATATAATACTTATAGATACGTTACTGCTAATATCCGAAATACGTTATTAGATGCATAAAAACTAACCAAATTAGAAATTATAAATAATTTCTAAAACCCTTAATTATCGATATTAACCAAACATATTAGATACAAAAAGTTATAAAAATTATAAAATTGTTTTTTGGATCCATCTGAGTCAGATTGGGTTAGTTTATCTAGTTGAATTCCCAGAGCGGAGCGCTGGGCCACGCATAATATATAACTTTATATTTAAGTTTGATAACTATCGATTTTGGTAAATAGTTATTTGTATTTTTAGAGCGCAGGGATTGCCGCTTGAGAAAGAATGTTACTGTGCAACGCGTAGCGCAGCGTAGTAATCTTTCGAAAACGGCAATCTTACTTTGTAGCGAAGGTAGAGCGCCAATTTGTAGCGAAAGCTAGCTAAATAATAATAAATTAATTAAGTATGGCATTGTGCCATTTTTTTTGTAAATGATGTTCGTTCTGAGACTCCTTTTTATGTTTTCAGGGGGTAGGTCGTCTCTTTTATTAGCTGAAATTTGTTTGGGCGCCAGAGTTCCTAGAGATAATGCGAACTGAGTATGAATACTTAAATATAAATAACTATAAAAATAAAAATATCAGAAATTTGCCCTTATAATTCGCAATGTCTCACAGACCTCTATCCTGCGATAAATTAAAGAAGTAAATTAAAAACAAGTTATATATCTTCTCTATACATAAAATAAAGTCGTGTTAGTTACACCATTTATAACTCAAGAACGGCTGAACCGATTTTTATGATCTTTGGTTTGTTGGGTTTGTCTCCGCCCCGAATAGCAGAATAACTACTAAAATATCGGAAAATTCTCGGATAAAAAATTATACACAAAATTAGTTATAAATTAGGCTTGGAACTCCGTCATCTTCCGCAATTGACAGCTCATGTCATGCACGATTATAGTTTTTTAGTAATATTTGATGTCCACTGCAAATCAGTGACATACTACACATTATAGGATAGAAATTCAACGGAAAATAATGGGAAAGTAGCATATTCAAATATAGAAAGATATTGATATACATAGCAAGTAGTCGAATCGAAATATAAAAAAATTATAGAGAATAAATGACAACAACTGTCAAATCGATTGGTATTAATCATTCCGGATAATTCGGTCGATTAGTGTTGCTTTAACATCGATAGTAAATCAACAACATTGAGTATTGCAATTCGGTGAAGTCCATCAAATACATCTGCAAATATGTTACGAAAGGCAGCGATATGGCGGTTTGTGGCACCCAAACCTCCAATACCAACGGAAATTACGCGCTATCAAGCTGATGGTCGATATGTGAATTGCAATGAAGCGATTTGGCGTATATTTTCATTCCCTATTCACGAACGTCATCCCACTATTGTACATTTGACGGTGCATCTGGAGAATAGACAACGAGTATATTTCACCGCGTCGAATGTTGCTCAACGTGCTGAAACTCCTCCAGCGACAACATTTACCAGTTTCTTTGAGATTTGCCAAAGCGATCCGTTTGCAGGAACGTCGCTTTACTCGGAGATGCCACGTTATTACACTTGAAACGCTTCATCGAAGAAATTTCAACCTCGGAGGCAATGCGATGTGGTTCCAGGTCATCCGGATGTGCGTTCTACTGACGCTCTTGGTCGTATTCACACAGTTCATCCGAAGAATGATGAATGCTTCTATTTGCGGTTGTGCCTGGTGAATCTTCGTGGGCCAACAACATTTCAATCATTACGAACTGTTAACGGTATAGTGTGCCCAACAGTTCGCGCTGCATGTCAAGAGCTAAATTTGCTTGAAAACGATGCTCAATGAGACATGACAATCGCTGAAGCAATTATCTCTGCAACTTCAAGTCAGATACGCACATTATTTGCAATCATGATTTCGATATGCTTCCCATCGAATCCACGTGGCCTGTGGAGCAAATACAAGGATAACATGTCAGAAGATATGTTACATCGAATTCGTGTCAGTTCAAGAAGTCCCGATCTTGAGGTAAATCCGGAGATGCGTAACCAGGCTTTGCTCTTGATCGAAGGCATGTGTTACCTCATGTGCGGCAGTTTGTTAGTCAGGTTAGGAATGCCAGCACCAGATCGTGGAATGAAGGACGCATTTATTGGAGAAATGGAACGTGGACGACAGGAATTATACCAGTCAGTTCAAGCAAATGTACGCCTGTTGAACCCCCAACAAAAGGAAGTCTATAATACATTAATGAAGGCAATTGATGATGGAAATGGCGGCTTATTTTTTCTGGATGCCCCGGGTGGAACTGGGAAGACATTCCTCATACCATTGATTTTGTCCACTGTTCGTGCAAGATCTGAACAAGCGACATGTAACATTGCGAAACAATGGCCAAAGTTTTAGTAGCATCTAAAATTATCATCTGATGGAACGAATGCACAATGGCGCACTGGAAGCACTTGACTGAACATTAAAAGATCTGTGCAATGACTCGAGATGTTTTGGAGGCGCAATGATTTTATTTTCTGGCGATTTCCGCCAAACACTGCCAGTCATTCCAAGATCGACTGCTGTCGATGAAATAAACGCTTGCCTCAAATCATCAAATCTGTGGCGCTGTGTGAAGAAACTTCAGCTGGCGGCAAACATGAGAGTTACATTGCTGAACGATCCATCTGCTGAAGATTTCTCAAAGCAATTGCTGACTATCGGTAATGGTCGTGTTCCTGTCGACGAATCGAGCGGATTGATTTCATTTCCTCCGAATTTTTGTAATTTCGTCTCATCGAAAGACGATCTCATCAACAAAGTATTTCCGAATATCATTACTAACCTCAAAAATAACAAATGGTTGAGTGAGCGAGCAATTTTGGCGGCTAAGAACAAATATGTGAATGACATAAACTTCGTACTCTGCATTCATTCAAATCTATTGACTGTGTAACAAACGAAGACGAAGCCACCAACTATCCAACTGAATTTTTTAACTCCTTGGATGTGCCTGGCTTACCACCGCACAACTTCCAACTGAAGGTTGGCTCGGTAGTCATCATGCTTCAAAATCTAAACCAACCAAAACTATGCAATGGAACCCGTTTGGTAATAAGAAAACTGATGATCAATGTGATTCAAGCGACGATACTTAAAGGAAAATTCAAAGATGAGGAAGTTCTCATTCCGAGGATTCCGATGATCCCAACCGATATGCCCTTTGAGTTTAAACGAATTCAATTTCCGATTTGTCTTGCATTCGCCATGACGATTAACAAATCACAAGGCCAAGCCTTGAGTGTTTGTGGTCTGAATGTAGAAAATGCATGTTTTTCTCATCGTCAACTTTACGTGGCATGTTCACGTGTCGCCAAACCATCCGCTTTATTTGTTCTTGAGAATAAAACGAAAAATGTCATATATCACAATGTGCTTCAGTGAAGAGAATCAATCCGAGTCAACCAATGCAGCAATATACATAGCTGCAATAAAGCAAATGTCTTGCTGACATGCCATTGAATTACTTAATTTTTGTACTTTTTTTGAATCTTTGTTTTCTTTAAATATATTATCCTAATAAACTAATAATAAATGCGCATGATAATAAAACAAAAAATGTCGTATATCACAATGTGCTTCAGTAAAAAGAATCAACCCGAGTCAATAAAGCAGATGTCTTGCTAACACGCCATTGAAATACTTGATTTTTGAACATTTATTGAATTTTTGTTTTCTTTAAATATATTATTATCCTAATAAACCACTGAACATAATAAATGTTTTGTATTGATTTTTTTACGTTAATAAAATAATAAATTAAGTTTAGCTAAAAGTTAACACGAAATTCATTGGCTCTTAGGCGGTACGAAGTTCGCCGGGTCAGCCAGTTAACTATATAATTAAATTACAAATATGATTGATGGAATCATTTGAAATGGAGTTTATCGATATAATTAAATTACAAATATAATTGATGAAATTATTTGAAATGAAGTTTATCTGATGAATAAATTGATTTAGTAATGAAAATTAAAATTAATGTGAAAGATTAAAAATTTACTTATGACAGATAAAAAAAATACAGTTGGTCTTTACAATATGTTTATCTTCTGACTGACGGATACTTAACTTCGTCCAATTATTCTGTAACCATGCGATCGTATTGGGACCTCCACTGGAACCGTTTCTGCCTGTTCCCAAGTTAGTATTTGTTGGGTTTATCGAGGACTTATTGGTTCACGAAGTATTGGTGTCTTCGGCCAGTCAAATCAGTCGTAACATGAAAGGATAAATAAACTAGTCTTAGACCAATGTATATCGCTAATTAAATAATATTCAGGGAAATATCATGTAAACATCAGTGACACTGTTAAACACATAAGTGAAAATTTACTGGTTAAAGCAGATATAATCAGAAACTTGAATTACAATGTTAAGTTAAGTAAAAATTATAAATAAATACTGTTACTCAATATATCCTTTTCTTTACTTTAAAATATGAAATTCAAAAGAAAATGATGACTGAAATTTAAAATTCAAAAGAAAATAATGGAATTCAGTGACTCTCGGTAAATCTAAATAAAAGGTAAATTGAATTTGATAATAAATAGAACAAATAGAGGTACAACCTCTGATAACGAGTCTTATAATTAAAAATAAGTAATTATTATTACTTTTATTTCGGCTCTTGGCACATAAACGAAAATTGAGCGCAATTGCGCCTCAACTCAATTAAAGATAAAGATAATATAATCACTATCTCGCATCGAAATTAAGATAAAAGATAAAAACCAGATAAATTTACATATTATGTGAGATTAACCTCTCATAAATGCAAAGTAACGTCGATACATCGATTGAGACCAGACAGGGCGAGTGCTAATAGTTATATGTTTGATATAACAAATAAACTGAAAATTAATTAAATGAGCCAGAAAAGAAAAAATATTAAACTATACTATGAGGGAAAATTCGGAGAAATCTACCAAAAATTCAATTTACTACGTTTGCAGGAATATATAGAATTTACTCTGAAAATTAACTCAAATAATACTGTTCAATTTGAATTAAAATACGTAAAATAATGTGCGTGACCACTGAACGATAAAATAATTACAATCTCCATAGATTTGGACTAAGCCTTTTTCAAATTACATGAATTTGATTAATGAGAGACGCAAATATTCACCAATTAATCGGTAATATTACCCAAAAATTATTGAAGATGTTAGCTAATTAAAGATTGAAAATAAAAATGCTAAATTCTTGCTTATTCCAATAAGACCAAGCTAATCATAAACAAATATTAATTATGTATTTAAAAATTAAAGAATAAGCTAATTATATTGCAAGATGAATTAAATATTTCAAGAATAAAAAATTAACACTCACCCGTCAAAGTCTCAACACAAGATAAACGATCCCGCTTTAAAAATTCAAGACGTTGGACAAATTATGCTTGCCGATGTATCATTGTCTAATTTATAACATGTGATTACAACTATAAACCACCTCGCGTCAAGCAATAGAAATACCCGATATTAAATATAGTAATCTATAGTAAATTAAATTCATAAATTTAGCGTACTGCGCTCCAAAAATCGCTAACCACACGAAATAAACCCATTCGTGAATAGATGTCACTGGCGACTTAAATATTAAATATCAAAAATCATTCGCAATTGAATTGAAATTTTAGTGTAGCGGAAAAAGCATATATTTCGTTACAGTCTGTCAGTTTTGACATATTATTCGGCATATTTAGAACAGGAGTGCCAGCAACAACTGTAATAATCGCACGACTGTCATTTATTTATTTTTCGATTGCCATGACTGTTTATAGCACACTTGACGGATGAATTTTCTTTTCCATGTACGCTCTAAAGCGAAAAATAAGGATCCACGGCATTCGTCGATTTTGCGATCTCATTTCAATTTAGTAATTAGTTATTTTGCGCGCGGCTGTAGAAAAAGATAATTTCTGATCCAAAACTTCTAAAATGCTTAGTTTTTATGCATATTAACCTATTTCGGATATTAATGGTATAGTATAATATATTGCATGTATATACAAGATTTTTCCGCATACTTCGGCGCCCACCTAGAGAGTTTATTTCAAAAGATATAAAAAAGTGGAAAATACAAGTTTCATGTTTTTTCTGTCAGGATTTTTTCATCAAAAATGTGAAATGTGAAATTCTTACAGGCCGCCAATTTTTTAAAATGTATATTATTTCATATTTTAAAAGATCACTATTTTAGTTTCTTTTTTCTCGTTTTTCCAACTTTTTCTTCGCCGAAAACCACGGTTCTCTTAATTCTTTTTTATTAATGGTTTTTCTATATTTCGGTTTATAATACTTTTATTAACTTTACGAGCAATTTTTTTTCTTATCTGGTTTTATATACTTTAATTACCTTTCCGAACAATTTTTTTTCTTATTTGGCTTTATAATACTTTTATTAACTTTCCGAACAATCTCTTGTTTTTTATTTTTTTTTCTTATTTCGTTTCATAATACTTTTATTAACTTTTCGAACATTTTTATGTTTTTTAAATTTTTTCCCCACTTTTTCAAAACCTCGTTTTTTTTATAAAGCATTTTTTTCTTCCTATTTTTGCCATCCACGACCTCGTAGCTGAACTCCTTCGCTTTTTTCTTCGTCAAAAACCACGCTTCTCTAACTTTTTTTTTAATTTTTGTTTATTATTTCGTTTTATAATACTTTTATTAACTTTCTGAACAATGTTTTACGTTTTTTTTAATTTTTTCCCATTTTTCGAACATTTTTGAGTATCCGAGGAGGTGGGGGTATAATTCCCGCCCACACTGATGACTCTGTGATACGTGGTCATCGCTTGTCAGATTTTCGATCCGAGGCTCTTTTGCAGAAATAGGCATTTTTTCCCAAAATCCTTCCTTAAATTAGAGCCCCGGTCCCCCCATACAGTCAAAGGTAGCCCCCATGAGGCGCATCTACCATAAAAATTTCGACCCCGTAGCTCTTCCCTTTCTCCCGAACTTAATTATTTTAGTTTTTTCTTCTTCCCCTCTCCTGGCCGGGCGGGGTGGGGGGAGGGGTCCAGTTTCGTCCAGGATCCTCATTTTACCCCGGCAATATGTTCTGAAAATGTCAACCCTCTAGTTTTACTGGAACATGCTTAATTAAAGGGGTGTTTCACTTTGATAACCGTTTCAACTTGGATAAGCGTTAGATTTGTTTTAGAAGCTACCTACCTATGTCTTTCTTTCGGGAAAGAGAAAAAAAGTGAGACTACAGTCATAAGATTTATGTTCACAGTTCGGTACATAGCAAACATGTTTTCCCCTTCTGTTATTCATTTCGTCCAAATATTCTCGAAATACTTTTAACATAAACACACAAAACCAAATAAAAACAAAAAACTAGCACCTAGCAGAACGTTATGTCGCAATACAAAACAATCAGCACGCAGGCACTGCTCAAATGTAAAAATAAACTTAAAACAATGGTCGGGCGACACGGGTTCCCTACGAATAATGGCTGATTTATGCTGCGCGTCAAGGGTGCGCATACTGACGAAAAATATTAGAAATGGGATTCTGATTTTTCTTCTGTGGTATTATGTTATGGCATCAGATTCGGCTCGAGATATTGATTGCTAAGTGACAGTTAAACTAATACAATTCGAGGGTTGGCGTGGCACGTGGAAGCCATACATTCGTAAAGGTTCGTAATATATAGTATTTAATGCATTCTTGCCTCTAAATCCAGATTTACGAAGGTCTTCCTTAGGGTCTAAAAGCCGCAGTGCAGGTAGATCCAAATAATCGACACGTAAGGGAAATTTTCCAAATTAATTTCCATATGAAAATTATAGGACACGGACTTACTAAAGTTGTCGCAGAAGCCTCCTTGCATAACTACTAGAATAGGAATAATTCTAGCTTCTACGCCCTCGGGAGTTATTCACCAAACGTGCATTGTAATGCAATCAGGTGAGAATGACAGTAGACGGTATAACATACCAAATGGATCTTTTCCGGAGGTAAAAGAGTCAGAAATAATCTTAATGCTAGTAGTTATGCGAGGGGCTTCTGCCGCAATTTCGGCTATTTCCACATGTACCAGGCCATCATCTAGGTGGGTGGCGTCTATTTGTGCCATCGCATATTTTGGGACATAATCATTATTTGTGAACTGGTTAAGCACCTTAAACCTAGCACAAGTTTGCTACTGGCCATCCATATTCAAGATTATTATCCTCACTAATAAATATTTCAATTTAAAATTTGTCGCCACAAGATCTAAATACCTATGCACGCCAGATGGACGGCATCGCTAAAATAGGTCTTAAATTTTTACATGGGACCGAAATAGCAGCAGAAGCCTCCTTGCATATCTACTAGAATTGATATACTTCGGTCACGGCATAATAAACAATCGGCAGGCTCACTCGCCTTCTCGATAACGCTACGCGCATATCCCCGCGCACGCCGCCATTTGGGGATTCAACCTCTCAATCAAGCCATTGTCCTCGTTTGTTACAATAAAAAGAAATAGTTACGATAGCTAGGAATCAGTAGCCTGTGCCTTGAATATATATTTTGTTTTTTGATTGTGATGTGAGTTTATAGTTCAATGGCGATGTGTATTATGTAGTTTCTGTCAGTTTTCTTGAGAATCGTAGATTAATTGTCTAGATTTTATGATATAGCAGTTATTTTCTAGTGTAATTTATTAACGTTGACGTGTTTTCACTCTGCCTGGGCACAGTTGTGCAGCAAAAACCTGTAGGAACAAACGAATAAACTGCAATAAAAGCTTTTTTCGGTTTCCCAGAAATCCTATTAGGTATGTATATGGGATATAATTTAAAAAATACTATTTAAGGGTCAATACCTACTTATTTAGATTTAGAACGGTCAGTTTAAACAGGAAAATGTAATTAAGGGTTTCCACATGTTATTTTCGTTATTAATATAAATATATGTTTTTATTTTTTTTTCATATTTTTATTTTTATTTTTTTTTAAATTACTTATTTTGCTTTGGCGTAATTTTATATGTTTAAGTTACTTTTGAAATTTTTATATTCTATAAAAACATTTCATTTTCTCTGTGCTAAGTAAAAAATCAAAACCTTTATTTTTAATAAAATTAGCAAATAGTAAAATTAAACAGGTTCAAACATTTTTACCCCAAAGCAAAATAAATAATTAAAAAAAATTAAAAAAAAAATTTAAAAAAACAAAATTAAAAACAGATATTCAATTTCTAATACCTCTTTCAGAAGTTTCACTTTTGTGTGCTTATAAAAGTGAGGCACGTAATTTTTTACAAAAGGTAGTGGTCGTTTTGCGATTTTATCAATGACAAACTTTCAAATGTAACCATTTTTATATTGTAAGGCATTTTTTGAAAGGTTATGCTTATGCACTGCCCTTCAATTTCGTAACATAAAATATGGCGTGTTCTATTTTAAATGTTATAGAAAAAGGCAGTTAAATTGAGCATTTCAGGAAACCATTATGTTACATAATTTTTATTGAAACGATCTAAAGGGGTGATATGACATTAGATATCATTACTATGACAGTTTATTACTAAAAATATTAAAACAGAAAGCCATACAAAAACGCAAATGAAGATTTTTGGCAATTTAAAAATGACAAATAACAGTTTTGTATATTTAGTAATACAAATTGAAATAACATTTCAAAAACATTTTGAATTATTTATCACTAAATCCGGAATTTGCAAACATTTTGTAGATTTAATTAATTCCGATATAACAGTTGACACTCCATGCCCCCTTTTCCCAACTTTATATGTTATTAAGTTATATTTGAGGCTACGTATATATTACACATTGAAAAAAATTATTAGAAACCTTAAGACCATCAATAAAAATAAGCTAATTATTTGGCGAAATCAGTAAAGTTTATTGTTGTTCTTCTAAGTGAATTTAAATATACTTTGTGTAAATTATCAATTTTTTGTTTTAATACGACCCTGTCTATCAATAGTTTATTTTATCGGAAAATGTCGATACGCCTTAATCCGGCCTTGACTAAGACCCCCGAATGGCGCCGCCAAGGTCAAATTTTCGTACTCTAATATTGCAATGCGATTAACGGCGAGTGAGCCTGCCGATTGTTTATTATGCCGTGCTTCTGTCTCCTACGTCTCCTGGAGAGATACACAAACATAAAATATATAGCTTGTTACGGTAATTGTAACAATTCCGTAACAGGTTGTTCCGAGTTCGCTTGTATTTGTTTTTGATTTAAAATAATAACTTTTCATCTTCAACCAATTTTGAATTACTGTCTGAACCGACCTTGTAGCAACAGTGTGGAAAATTCAGCATTAAATAGTTCGAAAATATTAATAAATATTGAAATATTATGTTGCCCATCAAGTTCATTTAAAACTAATAATTTATGTCTTTTAAAAATATCAGTCGATAATTATCTAGTTAATATCAAATTAAAATTAATATTTTGGGTTGAATATACATAAATACAGCAGTAGAATATATTATTTAAAATTGTTAAATAATCTGAAATATGCAGCTCATATTTTATGCTTAAAGATCGGTCGCTTCGTGCGGTGGAAAAAGGTTAAATATTTGGGACTGCGCGTCGGTGCAATTTTTGTTGCGATCTGATTCTGATGGAAAGGTAGGACAGGAATTTTAGATCTATCTTATGCCGATGACCAAATCGAGAGGTTGAGAAGGTAGGCTTGCAATTTTCTTTATTTCTTGCGTTGTCTGATTTTTATTTCAAGTTTTCTATATCGAAAAGTCTGTAGGCAGAATGAAGCTGCTAAGCTGGTGAATCTCTGATATCTGCCTACTATCGTTTCACATACCACGTTGTCTTTTGCCGTGGGTATGTTAAATAAGCTCGTGAGTATCTGATATATGTCTACTATCGTCTAACATACCACGTTGTCTTTTGCCGTGGGTATGTTCTTGTCTGTAGTGCATGTGGGATAGTGGTTTTTTGGAGCTTAAGGCTCTTGGATAAGAGAAAAATAAAGGACCTACAAAAGCGGGGGTTATTGAATTTCGGATTTAGTTTAGCAACCCAACTAAAGAATCGATCAAAGTGGTCTATAGGGTTCACATTTAGGTTCTAATTAGGGGTGGCAATTTTTAGAAATTAATAACCAAGACTGTCTATAATGTGGGAGACTCAGTCAAAGTTAAAGTCAGGTCAAGTATGCTTTATTGCCACAGAAAAATTCAAATAAATTTTATGAACAAAGCGAATTAAATAAATAAACTAACCATAGTAGATCAAATACAAAACAAAGCAAAACTTAATGTATACAATAATATATACAATAAAAATAGAACAACAAGCAATTTTCAAGTTGAAATTGGTCACGATTTATCAAAAAACTATATTACAGAACGTCATAAGCAGTTAAACCAAATCCACGGGAAGTACACAAAACATAGGGTAAAGAAACTCAGTGTTAACAAAATATGAAACAGACATTAAAGCGGTCTAACTTTCTTCTAACTTTCTCTGTTATCGTTATCGGGTGTTATGAGTTATATGGGGAATCAGAGTGAAGCTAGTTAGTTATTATTCGGCCTATATAAGCATTTTGTCGTCACTCCGTTATTTAAAGAGCACCTTCTCAAACCCTTCTCGACCGTGGTGAGTACAAGATCATAATTGTTTGTTTGTTTTAGTTCTCTATTTCTATTTAAATTTGTCATCACCTTTTTTTTGAATTGAACTGATTTTTGAGTTAGAAAATAGCTTTCAGGCCATAATTGCATTCTGATTATCTGATTAAATTTATTGATTTCACTTTTGTTTTTGCCTGATTAGTGTAATTCTTTTTTTTTTCTCAATTGAAATACTGTTCATGATAATACTTCTTAGCTTTATTTTATTTATTATTTTTAGTCTGTTTACTGTTTAATTGAAAACATAATTGCTTGCAGAAACAATTCTGTGCAAATTGGCGGAGGCATATTTAATTATATATCATAATTTTCCTTCAGGGTATTTTGGCATTTTTCAGCATTGTTAATTGAGAAGAATTATTTTTAGATATCTCTTGCCAATTTCTATATTAAAAACCAAAGCTGAGACAAGCGACGCTCTCCGCCAAATTGAAACCGAGTTGTAACAACATTCTTGGTGAACTCTTAAACTGCCTTTTACTGTTTTTTTTTCATGCTACTGAGTCCACACGCACTTGCCTTACCAGGACAGCTTCCAGTGACGTCACAGGACAGATCCTAGGCACTGCAGCAGGTTTCAGAAACAATCTCAAGGAAGCTCGGAGGAAACACAAGGTGATTAAAGGGCAGCTATCACCAAGAGAATTCAATAGAATCTTAAGTTTCAATCCTTATTTTTGTCAGAAGGAAATAGAATAATAATTGTTTTTTTGAAATTTCTAATCTTTTATTTTGCACCTTTTCACAACAACTACACTCGGAAATAAATTTTAATCAGCATGCTCCGAACCTATACACCCTAAGTTATCTTTCAGTTTATATTTTCAGCAATTTAAAAGGAAAGTGCGTTTATAGTTTATAGTAACAAAATAAACTGGCTTTTTATTTGAATTATAGTAGTGAAACAAATGATATTGCAAATAAACTAATTAATATTGCAGTAGCTTGGCCAATTCGAATTATATCTTAACAAGCTGGGAATGACATGACTTATGAGATGGATGTCTCCCCGAGGTAGAGGGATTAGAACTATCCCTAGCACTAGTAGGTATGCAAGAGGGCTTCTGCCGCAACTCAGGTGGCTGGCATCTATTTGCGCTATCGCATATTTTAGGACATGATCATTTGGGAACTGGCCAAATTCCTAGGACTTAAGCCATATATCAACTGGTTCATATGCTGCACCACTTCACAGATAGCCATAATCTAGACTATGAACAAGACGTGAGACATACATATATATCCTCCCTAATGCTGCTAAATGTAACCAACAACATGACAATAGAGACATGGTGAGTAGAGTAAATTTTAATGCTAAAAATCTGAATAATAGAGTTCATTTATTTTCTATCGCGAAGCTGAGCCATTTCCAGTAATTTGAGGGCGTCACAATTAACAGGAAAAATCGCGAGGAAAATATTTTTCGCGGAATTTATTTCTGGCGTGATAACTGATGGAGTTGTCAAGTTCGATCACTAGTTGTGGCAAAGAATAAACGCGAAAACTAATTAAGTGAAAGATCGTTCGGCTCTTTTTAATTCAAGGAGTGTTTTTGTCGCTTATGCTTCTGGGAAATAAAAATACTATAAAGCGTCTATAAGAAACTACTAACTAAGAAGAGAAAATACAAGTACATTAATAAAGATCTTGTATTTAATTATTTTAGGTTCAACAATGGCAATTTTCTAGGATATAATTTTATTTTTTGATAGGGTCTCATTATGGTAGTGACTGGGTTAACTTCGGAAGACGAGCAAGAAATTGTTGTCAATGAAAATCAACAAGTTGATAAAACAGCTCTTTCTAAAACGCAACTGCCATAATTAAGAAATTCTAATATATTTTAATGGTATTTAGATTGCAGTGTATTTAGTGAAAACGAAAAGGGAATTAATCTTCTTCTTCGTTCCGTAAATTACTCCTCGTCCCGGTGAAAACACACATAACGTTTTAATTTGCTAAAAAGATTTTAGAAAATGGATAGCAAGAGCAAAATTTGTAGGAATTAGTTTGGTGGAGAGACATAATATTTATTGTTATTATTATTATATTTATTTTTATGAACAGTGCTTATTATTTTACTATTATCTACTCCAGGTGAGAAGAGATGATAAAGACGACACTTCGGTAAGACAATAACAATGTCTATTGCTCAAAGACTTAATGATTTATAGGTACTGAATCAGCTGTCCTTTCGGTTGAGATATAGTTTTAATTGTTTATAGTTTTTTTGTAATGATGATTTCTAAAAACGGTTTTATGTTTTAATTTATGGTTAGCTTAGGTAAAGTTATTTGGGTAATTATTTAAGTGTTCCTAATTTATCAGAAGCTACGTCCCTGTGGACTGCAACACAATGGTCGAGCGGTGTAGGGGGCAGACAAACTCTGTTAGGCTGATAGTCCGCTTGACTATTTATAGAATAAGTTCTGCTGATTACTGCAACATTAAGGTTCATAATTGCTTGCGCTCTCGTTGGTTATAATTTATATTGAATTTTGTATAATTCACCAATACATTTAAATATCTATCAAGCGCATTATTTTTAGAGATCCTAAGCATTAATTCATCATTACTATTATTAACACCATGTTAGTGTATCAGTACTGATTTATCTTTCTTACTGCGTTTAAGTTCCTGTAATCAAAACAAAATCAAAGCACACAAAAAAGGTCTTAGAGTAGAAAACAATTTAGATAATTTAGCAAAAAATTTAATTATCTTTTCATCACAATATTGTTAGCGCTCGTAGCAAAATTTATCCTTTTCTATATTTTTACAACCATGAAGTTCCCGTTTCCTAAACTATATTGTCAGCACAAGATAATAATGGTTTACAAATCGTAGGGTGATCCTTGAACCTGGTAGAACTATATTACATATGAACTTTTGGTGTTGAGCTTAAAGGTCCACTAACCTAAACTTAAAATATCAAACTATTCTTTTGACTAAAATGCATGTTCATTTGAGCGAAACTAAAACAAAATCCCATCAGAGATTTCCTTAAGTTTGTTTTCGTTGCTCAGATTTAAAACGGAATCGATGCCGTGATATAGAGATGTCGTGTCAGGGCAGTATTTGTCGATTTTTATAGTTTTTATCCGAAAATGCATCTGCAGATCCTATCGAGCTTAAACGTTAATCGATATTTCTTTAAGTGCTTTTACCGTGCACCTTATCGATTAGGGTTTTGCACTTTTTGTCTTGTCCAGTTTCTTGTAAATAAATGCGACCTTCCTATAGACTGCTTAGGACTACTTGTCATGGCAAGAAAATCTGTTTCAACTGGTAGAAATATTAGTTCGTCCAGCACAATAACACCTTTTAAAAGCATAATAGAGTTTTTCTCGGAAAATGGCTTCGGCTAAAAAGCCCCTTGGCATTTGGCCTCGGCTTTAAGAGGATTGTGCTGTTTATAAACAGGATGTGATGTTATTCACTTTAATCGGTTATTTACCGAGGATTTGCTTCCGAAATTCGTTTTCCTCGGGGCCCTTTTAAAAACGATTTCGCCTTTAAATAGCCGCATCTACATAAATCATGTTCGGTTGTAGGGATTATTTGTATTTTCCACGAAATACTATACAGATTGTCATGCTTTCCGCCCTGATAAATTTCGAACCTTTGTTAATATCAAAGCGATATTTGCAAAATATAAAATTTTATTGTATAGCCGAAGGAATGGGGGTAACAAACTGTAGATATAGTGTTAAAAGTGGATATTATCAAAATATACCACCCGTCCTTCTAGTTTAATTCGATTATCACTTTGTTTTTGGATTGATTACAGCAACCTAAAGGCTGATTCTTATGTACTACAAAATTAACTTCAGTGTAAAATTGACAATAGTAATAATAATACTGTTTGCCCTCAATTGCCTTATTTGAAGCTGTTTGGCAATAAGTATATTTCTCTTCCAGCTCTACTTTTGCCACTGAATTGTAGATTTCCTATGACCTCCAGTCAAACTCATGAAGTTTTCATCTCTACTAATCATGTGGTTATGTAATTTCTAAGGAACTGATGGCTCTAGAAACCCTGGTTTATCACTACTACCCTGAACTATTATTACAGT
Source organism: Pissodes strobi (assembly GCA_016904865.1). Taxonomy (NCBI): domain Eukaryota; kingdom Metazoa; phylum Arthropoda; class Insecta; order Coleoptera; family Curculionidae; genus Pissodes; species Pissodes strobi. The sequence continues at coordinate 26,924 of MU188968.1, read as the reverse complement.
GACCTGCAGCTGGAGGCGAATAAAAGTTAGATCATGTTCGAATATCGATAAACGTGAAGCTAATTGCCTTTACGCTAAAGCTACATCATATCGGAGGCAAAGGAACCAAGTCAATGTTTGAAGAATTACTAAGGATTAAATGTCTCTATTATCCTAAATAAATATCGAAAAAGAAGTTCTGCTAAAAAACGTAAAGCTATTTAGTGGTCGGAGACACTCTAATAGGCTTTTCAAAAAAGGCCGTTTGCAAACGTAAATAGTCTCGCCACATTTCGCTGAAGGGAAATTTTCCATTTTGATACATTAAAGTTGACGTCGTGATCGATGCCGGTAATCTGTTACTGGTTTTAAATAGTGTGAGAAATTGCATTAAAATGGTGCTAAGTCGATTTAATAGCAATAGTATCTTTTTTATGGTGGTGGCATACTGCATGACTGCATGGTGAGAACGACTAGATATCAAAATTCGGACAAATCAACATAAAAAAATAAAATAAATTTTGATGCTTGATTGTAACTGTGATAAAAAAACCCAAACTTACCCAAAAATATCAAAAGGCTAATAATAGATACTAAATTCTTGCAAAATCCCGATAAATCAAAATACCCAAAATATTAAATTATCGGCAATGGAAATAAACACAATATCGAAATTCCCACATCATTAAAATCCCGACGATCAAATGGAAAAATATCAAATATCAATCAGAAGCCTCCTCGAATATCTACTAGAATAAGGATAGTTCTGGATCTACACCCTCGGCAGTGATCCATACAAGTGGATTGTAAGGCAATCAGCTAAAAACGACAGGAGACGGTATATCCTAAGAAATGGATCTTTTCCAGAGATTTAGGAGTCAGAAGTATTCTTTCTATTAGTAGTTATGCGAGCGGGCTTCTGTCCCAATTTCGGCTATTTTTTCATGTATCAGGTAATCATCTAGATGGATGGCATCTATTGGTACCATCGCATATTTTGGAACTGGTTTAGACCCTGCCAGTTTATAGATTGCCATATTTAAGATTATGATGTGCGTATTATACATTATCCCTAATAAATATTTGAATTTGAGTGTCGACACTGGGTCTTAATATCTTCTTATATAACTGCCGAAAATATCAAAAGGCCGACAATACTAAATGTTTGCAAAATCCCGATAATCATCATCATCATCACACCGTCGGTAATGTCCACTGCTGAACATAGGCCTCCCTCAATCGTTTCCAATGTCCCCAATCTTGTGCTGATTGAATCCAGTTTGTTGCAATTCTTTTGATATCATCAGTCCATCTTGTTGGAGGTTTGTCCCTACTTCTAAATGCCTGCAACCTAGGACGCCACTCTATAATGCGTTTAGTTCACCTAGCGTCTTCCATTCATGCCACATGTTCGGCCGAGTTCTGTTTTATATGTGCCATTCTCACTACAGCATCCTTGATCCCTGTTCTAGTTGTAATAATTACATTTGGAATTTTATCTCTTAGTGTTATTCCCAACATCGACCTCTCCATGGCTCGCTGAGCCACTCAATTTTTTTCACAACTCTTTTTAGTGAGTGTTAGAGTTTCTGCACTATACACGAGCAAAGGAAGCAAGCACTGTTCATAAACCTTTCTTTTCAGGCATATCGGTATATTGATTTTAAATACTTCCTTTCTCAGCTTGCCGAATGCCACCCATGCTAGAGTTATACGTCTTTGAATTTCACAGGTTTGGTTATCTCGGCTTATTCTCAGTTCATGGCCTAAATATTTATAAGATGTTACATACTCGATTCTAGATTCGTTTAAGGATATGTTGCTACTTGGAACAAAGTTTGTCATATATTGAGTTTTTGTACGGTTAATTTTTAGACCTATCCCATCTGACGCTGCATTTAGTGTCCTTAGTAACTCTTGGGCTTCTTTAAGGTTGTCCGAAATCAACACCATATCGTCAGCAAAACCTAAGTGGTTTGTTTAGTCGTTCACCATCTATATTGATTCCCATGTTCTCCCAACCTATTTTCTTAAACATGTATTCCCGATAATCAACAACCAGAAAATTCAAACCTTTGAAAATATCAATTCTTATCAATCAAAGGTCAACATTCAAATTCTGATGATCAAAGTATGGATACGTAAATTATCTTAACAATCAGATGTTAACAATATTAAAATTACAATATATCCAATTTCAGTTCTTCGATATATCAAAATACCGGCGATATTAAATGCCAATACAGCACCGGGATTCTCATCTTTCGATACGTCACGATCGCAGACAGCGATTCTTATCCTGTGTCGAGTTCTCTGTTTTCGATCGAGGTCGAGAAGCCACACTTTTTTAGAATCTAGAACCACTTGACAAAATTAAAGAGGAGAAAGATGATAACTACAAAAAAATAGATAATAATTTGTTTTCTTTTTGTTTCGATTTTGCTAAAGATTCATTGGTTGAAATTTATGTCTTCAGGCGTTGATAGTATATTAAACATATTTGTTCCTCCACAAAAGTCCTAATTTGTTAAGAAACACTTAAATAAGTAAACCACTTAAAGATTTCCACTAACTTTATTTTAACATG